>JAMKCH010062422.1:0-20857 GCA_023653785.1 Ophioderma brevispina
CAAATAGCCTATTGATTACCAGTTCTGAGTTAAATTTGGCCAGCTGTTTGTAGGAAAAGAAAATATATGTTTACAAAATTGGCCAGTTAGACGAGTCTGTATGGAGCTAGTGTTGGTGGACCACATTTTAGGGTCGTAACACAAAAGGAAAATTTCCAGGGAACCATTTCATAGGGTAATGGTGATCAAAAATCACTTTTCCGATGCCAAAATCTAAATTTGGATGGAGTAAAAATGACAGAACGAGCTTAACACTTAAAAGTGGTCAAGGGGTGGCGTCCATAGGACCCTAAAATCAGTAGCGCAAAAACGCAAAATGATGAGGCGTTGTTCTTTTAATTGTCAAACTTGTTATTCCGCATCTTCTGGACTGGTGACGAGAAATAGCGTCACGACGTTGCGGGGATATCGCGTTAGGGTCAAAATGGACCCCCCCCCGTTGACCACCAACGGGCTACCATGACAAAAATAATTGTCAACATAAAGGTGACCTTTGACCTTTGGTGGCTTACGCATGTATGTGGACTTCTGATCACTGATTATATTGATCCTTACATACAGAGCGCAAGAAATTTAAAGTTAAAATAATTGGGTACCACAAATTAATTAAAAGAACAATTTTGCGGTTTGTTCTTATCTTATGAAATCACGAGAGAAGAACATAATCATAAAAAGTCTCGGAGTATAAGTACCGGGGAAACGTGTATGTAACGTGTAACCATAAAGTAGGGATAATTTGACTGGAATCTTATACCAGGCATTTGCCATTATCTTACGGGATAAAAAACTATATTAAAAGAAAGCAGAGCAAATATGCATTTTGTTATAGGATATGACCAGACCAACAATTTGAGACTAGTTACAAAATCGGAGGTACTGTTTATTTCTTTCTCTTTACTTTTAAAAGTGGGCGTGGTCTAGCGATTGAACAAGTTTACTCTAGAAACAAAGGGTCCTTGGTTCTAATCTCAGTGGGACCACTTGCTGGAGTTAATTCGGAAACTCAATTCTGGATTTACAGTGGTATAAGAGCTATGATTAACACCTGAATTACTGGCTCTTTGATTACGAATTTAAACTGCCTACCCTATTTGACTTCACAAAGCTTACCTTCGTCAGCTAAAATGGGAAAGCTGCCGAACTTGGACCCATGTGGTTGTGCCACATTTACCATTGTGGTATATGTGTACTCTGGTGACCTGCTAAACACCTATGGAAGCCAGATACACTTTTCCATACCAGCAGCTACCCCTGAAGCTTGGCAAATATATAACAATGAACTACGGACATTCTAAACCTATCATTCAGCGTGGGAAGTGCATATTTTAACACCAGCTGAAGCGGGTGACAGGCTGTCCATATCTGTTCGACTTTTATTGTCAAAGCCAGAGTTTAATGCACAAAAATCAAGCAAGAAATTTATTCAACACAAATCAAAACGTGTCGAGGCTGCCAAAAATCTCAAGAAACATTACAGAAAACGCATGAAACAGACTGGCTCGTTGGACGACCGTAAGAATTCACGCAAGCGATCAGAATCATAATCGTCTTAAAAAAGACCGTGATAAAGATATTCAGAAAAAAAGTGTATCTTCAAGAGAAGAAATTAAAGAAAACTTTTGGTCATTCTCAAAAGCAAGCTTTTAATGGTACCTTGATAAACAGTGACCCGTCCCAAATTTCCAAAGGATCGTGGTGACCTATTCTATCCAGGCAAATATTCTGTTCGTGAGGATCTTGACCTCACAAGACCTTCTGTTCCCTACATCGGTAAGCTAATGCCTCGTAATATTGAGGTCAATCGTCCACGTGAAGTGAAACAGGTGATACAAAAAAGAGCAGGTCCTCAGCTCCGGGGCCCGACGCCCCTGCTTATAAACTAGGGCGATCCGAAGAAGCTGCGTGTGCCATCACTATTTGGCGACTCTACTATAATAAAATGTTATACACTTCGCAAATTCCACCAGCGTCTCGGTGCTCATAGTCCATCAGCGCTATTTACAAAAAGGGTAGTCCTGAGCCACCTGAAAAAACTTCAGGATGATTGCACTCTCCAACGTTTTTGGCAAAAAATTCATCAAATTTTAGTTCGCGAACCACTGACTATCTGACTGAAATAATTTCATTGACCATTATGTTCAGAAAGCATTTATTTGTGGTATAAACGGGAGTGATTGAACACAACCAAGTCTTGATGAAATTATCTTCAGGCAAAAAAAAATAAGCGGATATGTCACAAAACATCTTTGGACCTCGAAGATGCTTTGGTTCGGTTCACCACGATTGATCAGTAACTATCTTTCTAGGTTTTCATTTCACCAGCTGTCAAAAGCTACATCGAAAATTTATAGGCCAGCTCCAAGGCAGAGTTGTTTCTGTCAAGTGGGAGTCAACAAATTCAGCTTTCAAAAAGGCGTTTCAAGGTGATCCACACTCTCTCCCATCACATTTTCTTGGCAGTGTTCAATCCATCATAAAAAATTCAAGAAAAGGAGGGTGTGGCGTTTGATAAATGGTATGAAATATCTTACCACCCATGTTGCAGAGACTTCATCTGATAACTACTAATAAAAAAAATAATCAAAGAATTCTCATGAAAATGTCATCGGACTCAATCATGGAATCTTAAACTCAAACCAGTTAAATGCAAATCATTGTCTATTGTAAGTGGTAAACCAACATCTATTGTGTTAACTGTCTGGGAATGATGTCAATTCCATCGAAGATGCGCCTCATAAATTCTCGGTTTCATCTCTGTTTTCTGGAAGCAAGAAGAAGTGTTTGATAATGTCAGGGACCACCTTGCTACCCGGCTTGATAGAATCGACAACCTTTTTGTCAGAGGGGAGTTTAAGCTTCAGAGGTATAAAAACTACCTTTCCCTTCTGGCCGGTTTTCGTGCTAATGCCATGACATTACAAAAACAAACCTTTTGTCTGACTCGAATAGCTCACAGATACCTAAAAAATTGGATTGGGTTGCATAGATCAGCGACACCAGGTATTCTTCAATTCCACTAACCGACATAATCTATTTATGAATTGTACCGTGAGCCAATTAGCTGGGCCTATACGTCATCAAGGCTTAAAGGCAGTAAAAAGTTAATGTAATGTTTTAGATCCAAGCTTGCCCAGGAGAATCGGAATGGTCCAGGAAGTTTTCTGTTACTTATGGCAGAAAGTAAATTTAGAATTTTGCAATGAAAGTACCCCATGTGCATCTCAAAAATGATAAAAGCTGGGGTTATCAATCTATCAAAGATGAACTCATTGAAACATGGATCATCAACTAAAATTGTTGTCCAGGTGACAATGTTACGTGTATCCATCTTTGAAAAGGCCATATATCTGGAAATCTTTTATTTTAACATACCCAAAGGTGTAATGAAATTTTGTCAACTCTTTCCTTGACCCCTCCCAACAAAAAATAATCTTAGCCGTTGGGTAAGAAGATGACAACCAAAACTGTAGTCTATGTTTTAAAAAAGGAAAACGCATTCATCATGTATTAAATCACGGCCAGGTCATGCTACAGCAAGGCAGGTAAAAATGGCGGTCATGACTCTGTCTGCGTATCGGTCCAGGACCTCTGCGACGAAATTGCTGATCCTGCGTTGGACCTTTTATTGCGATCTTACCGGTACAAACAAAGTGCCGGAACCACTGTCCCTCCGGATATATGACAACTGAAAGAGACCGGACCTTGTAATAAAGGAATTGGCCGTATTTGTTATATGGTGGTTTGCCGCAAGTCTAAAAAGATCATTGCCATCGAAGTTACCATCCCGTTCGAAAACAAATATCCGCAGCGCTCACGACCGCAAGGTGAACACATATTCAAGTTTGATCTGGCCTACAAGAACAGGGAGTTATGATGCCAATTTATTTTTGTATTGAAATTGGTAGCAGAGGCTAATTCCTGATGAATAATAAGGGCATATCCAAAATATTTTCACCCTGTTTTTTTTTTTTTTTTTTTAACTTCACAAAATCATGTGCAAGAAGCTCCAAACCAATCTCAGTAAACGTGCAAATACTAGCGGTTATGCAATGTTTTACGCAAAAAATAGACCAAGATGGCAGTTCTGACACAGTTGTATTGTAAATATATATATTGAAACTTTTTAATGTTGTTTTTTCATATTATTTTGTATATTGTGTATTTGTGTGTTTTTTAAGTTTTTGAGTTTTATTGATTTTTTAGTTTTTTTGTTTTTTTAATTTGTTGGTGTTTTTGATATTTGGTGTTATTTAGAGTGATAAAGATTGAAATGAATAAAGAAATATACTCTCTATGGTTCATTTGAAATGAGCAAAAGAACATGTGAAAGCTTGGCACTGTGTTACCATTCGGTGTGTGCGATAGTGTGTTCTGAATGTTGCAATATGGCGCTGTTTAAAGCTGCTGGGCCTCTATAAGTTGCATGGGCTTGGTAATATTAAGTTGTAAATAGTCTCTAGCAATTTGGCTAACAGGCCACGATTTGAGATTATTAAATAAACCTGATTATTTTATTTATTTATCCTTACCCTTTAAAGGGGGATGGCGCGATTTAAGGATATGAAGTTTTACATCTGGATAGATTGGCCTTCAACCCAAATCTGGAAAAAAATCGCGCAAAGAGAGATTCAATCCGTTTTGACTGTGAGGAGCTAAAACATGGTTGGTAAGGCCCCCATAGAGAGTTACTGTGTAAAATTAACATTGGGCCACCAAAATGGGGCACATTTTCGCTCATAACCAAAACTACAACTCCATTAGCACAGGGGTAAATGGGAAAAAGAGTAGATTGTCTTCAGATACAAAACTTGACCACTGCCGGTGATAAAATGTGTGGCTTCTGGGGGACAAGGCGGCTACTATCGATGGGCCATGTACCTTTAAGTATGGTCAATTAAAATAGTAACTTACCATATTAGGAAGTCGTCAACATCCATTCATACTATATCCATCATTGATAATTAATTCGCCAGTGACAAGTTACAAATTCACAACATAGTTAACAGGTATTCAGTTGGCCAATCTGTCCTACAAATGATGAGTATAGGGATAAACAGTTGTGTACTGACCAGAGGAAGATAAAACGTCTGTGAAGAAACAAAATCGTATTATTTTGATTCAAAAATTTTAAAACTCAAAGGCAATGGAAAACAACAGACAGGATAAATAGTCCCGGGAGAATTTTGTTGTTCAACGACGTTTATTCAAAATTTTCAGATCATCCGCTTCAAACTATCTTTGATATACTTGGAATGGGGTAATTTGAGATATAGTGCATCTAGCCTTTGTTTTCAAAGAATGATCCGAAGAGATGAAAATGGAAAGGATGTACAAATATAGTTTTCTATGTAGAACTTGCCATAAAATGTGAACAATTCTGCATTAATTTCTAAATAGTACCAACTACAAGGATTGACATTTTAACCATAAACGATATCATTAGCGATAACAATCATCAGCTTGAAGAATTGGTATTCTTGGTGGTTAGAGAAGTTTCACTTGACATTTAAGTATACTTCTTACATATTCTATCAGTATGAATTGAAATATTGAAAGTGCGCACATTACAACGGTCCCGCGACTTGTACAAATTGACCCCAAAATTACATTAGATTAACAAGTAAATTTGTTTGATGATTCGTCCTACAAATAAACTGTCAAAATCAATCAACAATAGATGAAATTCAATTATAATCAAGAAAAATGCTAAAGTTTGGAAAACTGCTACCTTTTAATGTTAGTTCCATAGGTGATTGATGTCTCTAGTGGTCGTATCAAATGAATTCATGTATCAGAATAATCTTACCATATATTGAGGGAAATGGCATATTAATGTTACTACAGTTTAATGTATAACTAATTCGCTCTCGTATTTCATATGCCCTGCAGGATTAACCGCACGTAATGTTTGCCGATATTTAAGCGCCGGAAATCATTTCCAAGATGTTTGTGGATGAACACTTGAAAACGACAATTCGGCATGAGAGCACTTTTAAAGAAACAAGAAAAAATGATACTCCGTTGTGCACTTTATTTTTTCAATGAAAAGAAAAAGTCTGATGATGGACTAAGATACTGATATGCGATGGCACTCAGATTGGGTTCATAAACAACCTCCTAAGGTATATGAAGAGTTGATTTCCAAAAGGGTCTAAATCCAATAGCTGCTCCGTGTAAAAATCATTTATAGAAATTCCAACGAGTTTCAATGCTTTAATCATAAATCACCGGAATAATTATGAAAATGAATTTGCTACCTTTTGGAACAAGATTGATACTTATTTTAACCGCCATATAATGATTAACATATATATAATAAATAATAAATAACATCATTAAAGTTTGAGTTTATTTCCAAAAGGGCCTAAATCCAAATAGTCCATAAGCCAGTTTCTGTACGGGCCTTAAAATTCGAGTTCGTTGCACCCACCTTTTTAATTAATTTTCCAATATATCACCTTGAAGGGGGTGTCCCCCTGACTAGGATTAGGTATGTTTCCGCCCCGAAAAGTTGCACATTAGCGCGTACTGCCTATTTCAAAATGGCCACCATTGTTTTATGAAAAACTGCTATTGTATTTTCATTATAGATAGGAATTTTACCCAGGACTAAACGAAATAAAGTTCTACCTTCCTGAAGTGGGCTTAAACATTTAAGTGTCCAAGATGGCCGCCGGTAGGAGGCATTCTTTGTTAAATGTACTAAAATTGCCAAATAGATGGGGTAAGAATGCAAGTAATATTTTGTGAGCACCAAAAAGAGATTCAATGACAGTTGTGTATTGCGAACATGATCATAACTCATGATGGCGGCGGTTATACCCGCTCCGGTGGACATAAATCAAGAAAAAAAAAAAACCTGCACATCTTTTTGGACATAATAAGAACTATAACGAAAACTATTGATAACATTTTTCAGGAATTTTTTCTCGTACTTCTGGATAATTGCAGACCACTCAACACTAGTTGACGCTGGGAAGGAAGCTGATCTAGGCAGTGGAGAGAGAGAAGGAGCCTGTGCTACAAGTCAGAAACAAAGATAGCACTTCATGTGCTCGAAAGAAACTTTGATCACCATATTTAAATTTTCCTTCTACATATAGACAATTTTTACTTCTTCATAAGCATATTTTTTTATTTTACTGGGAAACACCTATGACGTCACTGAGTAGTCCTTAAATACAGTCCACACCCATTTATTATGATTTTATTGTATCAGGTTGATATGAGCTGTTGTCTTCCTATGAACTATTATAGAGTCAGTTTAAACTACGTTATATGGCTCAAGTAGTAACCAGCTATAGTAACGGCATTCTCTAGGACATGTCAATAACCCCACTTTAATATTTTTTTTTTACATCTTGGAAATGTTTTAGGGTCATTATTAGAAAGTGTTGTTTAATAACGTCGAAAAGATGAGTAGGACTGTTTTTCTTCCTGATTTACGTACCCTAGAGCGAATATAATCACCGCCATCTTTAAAAACAAGCCTTACGTAAAATATAAATGCCATAAATTCTTTTTGGAGCTCCCAAAATATCACCCAGGTTCTTATTTCAACAATTTGTCATTTTAAGTTCATTTAGCAAAATATGCCTCCTTGCGGCGGCCATCTTGGACGCCTAGATGTTTTAAGCCCCCTTCGGCAAGTTAAAAGCTTGGTTTACGCGTAGTCGTGGATCAAATTAATATCTGTAATAAAAATTATAATGGCGGTTTTACAAAAAAACAATGCAGCCATTTTTAAATGCAGGACACGCTAAGATGCAGCTTTTCGAGGGACACACGGAAAAACATACCTAATCCTAAGTCAGGGGGACACCCTCTTTAAGGTGATATATGGGAAACATATGAATACAATAAATGGGCAACGATGGGTGCAGCCTAAGGAACTACAAAAGTCTGTCATTTTATAACTATATTCGACTAGTGTCTAGATGGTGACAATTATGTTTAAAAATTACTCTAAGAATAAAAAATCAAATTTAACCAAATATACTAATTTTAATTGTCAAAAAATGCCATTAGATACACATAAGTCACAAAAAACCCTAGAAATACTGACACAAGCCTGCTATCGACTTAGATCCTTTTGGAATCACGCTCTTCATAGGTGTGACTTTCATCACCATTAAAATCAACGTTGAGAGCGCCTGTTGCCGTGATCCCCTCAATCAAGCTAATTGAATCTGCTTGGTCAAATCGGTGAGACATATATTGGCCGACACAAAAGGGAAGGCTTCAAAACTCGAAACGTTGCCCGCCGGATCCACCTGGTTCTTTTGCTCGAAAGTGGTTACAATCTTAATGGAATTTCAAAACGAACTAATATAGAAATATGATTAATATGAATAAGTGAAATGGGGTTTATAGGCTCTATTGTCCGTACAAGCGTGATTGATTGTGCTGGCATAACTGGACGTAGCCAACGACAATAATTTATGCGACAAGATTTTACCTAAAGTATTTTAAATTTGGACGTTATTTAAACGGTTGGCGGTCTCTGTGTTCAACTTTAATTGAAAAGGAAATGAGACTTAGTGATAAAATCCTTTAACTATAAAAGGAGGACACCGCAATAGTGGATATTCATGCACAAAAATCATGCTATTCATTGGCTGATTCCTATTACGCGGAGCTATTTCCCTAGGGAAATATATTGAATGTTTCCCTACAACCTCGTCCCCAGAGTCACAGTGAGTGTAATAAAACAAATACCACATTGGGTTATATCGGGAAATAGGGACACTCGTTGCCCTGGTATTGCTCCGGGCCTATCACCCTCACCCTTCGGGTTCGTGGTGGATAGGCAATAGCACAGTACCTCGGAGTTAGTGTTCCCTATTTCCCAATCTAACCATGTAGGAATTTGTTACTGTTGGGACACTAATCTATAAGACCCACATGGGGACAGGCGTGTTATTTGGTACCGAATTTCCCTAATATCCGGTAAACAATTGATGTCTGTCAGAGGTACATTAGCTCTCACAAAACCGCAACCCATATGTAAAATCTATGAATTTGCGAACATCTTGGAAATTACAAATTCGAAAGAGGCATTAGATCGGCAATCGTGGTCGAAAGTAGTGTTCTTTTTTACATGGACATAATCGGCATTTTGAAGGTACAAAATGCACTTTTTAGTATCAAGCTTAAAGCATTTGCTCATCCCTAAAACCCCCCCTTCCCCACCATCCAATGCTGAGTATTGTTAGGAGCACTGTAACAACCATTTCAGGTTTCAACACTGTTCGGAAGGGAGGGCGACAATTTCACCGTACGGTAAAAAACGTGTGCCAACACTTTTGTCAAGATTGCATTTGTGCATTGAAAAAAGGTCCGGGGTTTGTTTCTTTTAGGTTTGTAACTTTATAATGCTCCATTGGATTTACGTGGAATTTCAGAACTGATGTAAAAATGAATTAATCTTTCAAACGATGTAGTTTGCAGTATAAGATATTTACATACTTTTGGACTATTTTAATAGGTCCAAAAAGGAGGTTAAGATAGCTTTTATGTGAATACAAATATTAAAAATACCACTAAAAGTATGTCATTCACGTGTTTTGAAGTCAATCAAGTAAAGTATCAGTAGGAAATTTGTATTATTCTGGGTTGATGGAAATGGAAAGTTGTTGAAGAAGAATTCAAAATCGTAATAGGAAAAAAGGGTAAACTGGGAACTAAAATATCATTAAAAAAATAAAATGTCCTCGTCGTCAAGCAGACGAGGTCACAACATTGAAATGGTGGAAGTCTTTCATGCCGAAAGGCTCAAAATGTTTTTTTGTTTTTTTCGTATTAAATAAAAAAAAAAAAAAATTAAACCCCCCCCCCCCCCAATGTAGGGCCTGTGTGCGTGCTAGTATGCGGGCAGTAGGGGTCGGCGATGTTGCGGGCGCGCTCTCTCGCGCATGTGTAGTTGAGAGCGTCGCGCACATCTACGTGGATGTAAAGAGATCACCGTAAATGGTTTATTCTATTCGTAAGAAGCATGGCTAAACCTTGACTACGCAATACAAATGTAGATTCTCACATAGTCAATGTCACAAAATAGTGTGCTTTAAAGGAATAGGGGCGCAGGTCTAAAGTCGAAAGTCGCTCCGTTAAGCAAAAAACTCAGTTTTTTAATGTATTTGGAGTTACATGGATTTTGGACTTAAATTATGTTCATATATAACATGTCTGGAAAAGGTTGTTTACACGTTTGCATAAGGGGTTTAGGAGTATGACCTTATTAAACAACAAATTTGCATAATATTGTTTACACGGATGTGCTTTTTTCTGGTGGAAAACAATATAAATATTTGTATCGGATTGATTTGTTAGCTTTTGAAGACATGTGATTGGTGTATCTAAACACTTACTTAATTGTAATTAAATGTTGTTTTCAGTGTTATGTTTGCATTAAAATTATGGATATTTTGATTTTTTTAATCAACTCGACCAACGTTTATGATTTCATCGTTACAAATCTTGTCATTGAATTTGCAGACTGGAATCTATATTTGAACATACACACATGCCACAGCAGTAACAATATGATTGCCTCAAAGAAATGAAGTACCGTTACAAAATAGACTGGCTTGTATTGGTTGAAAATTCGTTTCAAGAACTACATGTGACAATTCAACCGGGCTTCACTTCAAGTTAGGCAAGAGCATTAGTTTTAACTGGAACATAGCTGATAACAAGCTGAATTTTTCAGGATAGGTCCCGGAAGATGAGTTAGAATAACATTCTAAAAGTCCCCAAAAATCCCTGGAGCTCTCTACAAATCCAAGATGGCGTCAAAATGGCCGCCATTTTCTATTTTATCATAACTTTTCCAACCAGACAAGTTGGAAATACCAACAAAGTGTCATAGATATAGGTTTTAAAGCACAGGGAATCTAATAAAGTCATTCTTTTTTAGACTTAAAAACTCACAAATATACCGGACACTAAGATGGCGTCCAAATGGCCGCCTTTTTCTGATTGTATCACAACTTGATAAGTCGGCCAAGTTAGAAGTAAAATTAAGTGTCTAAACATGTGTTTTAAGGCAGGGAATCTAGAATAAAAGCATTGTTTAGAGTGTCCAAAACTCAGAAGTAGCCACAACCAAGATTGCTTAAAAACGTGTTCATCTATTATGGTATCCAATGAAACAATAGTTTTCACCGTCATCTGGTGCAGCATCTTCAACACTGTGTCCATTGAGGTGGCACAAATCTCATCATCATGACATCTAATAATGTTGGTGGCAAGTGATGTTGCAAGTTGACCACAGCCTTTACTGTACATTGATGTGTATTCAGGTGTATCCATAAGAATCCCAGAGTTCTTGCAAAATGCTATCATCAGGTTTAGCAAAGTGTCTGGATGTGAATGAGATGTAGATTTCTAATTTTGCACAGTGCTCGACATCAAGAGCTTGAAATAAGACAGGGCACAGGGGCAATTTACCCTGCTAAAAGGCAAATGCCCCTGGGTCTGAAAAACAATAACTGTGTACTATTTGTATAGCCCAGGGCCTAACAATGTTAAAAACAACCAAAAAATTGCTTCTGGATCTGAAATCCTTATTTCAACCCTTGGTCGCCATACCATTTTAAGTCTTGAGGCAGAGTGCTACACATCCATTTAAACCGTGAGATAAGTGTGGAAACTGTGAATATTGATGCCAGTTTGTATTGCTATGTTGTTCCCGTAGTCACACAGTGATTTGGGGTGGAAAATTTTTTGTTTACTGCATATGTCATGCATATATCTTTGTTAAAAAAGCTATCCAGTAAGTCATCTTAGGACTATATCAACTCCCATATTACATTTACCATTCGCATCTGATTTGTTTCTACTAGTTGTACATCTATGTAGCTCGTTCTTTCGTTTCAGTCCAAATCACAGGGGAAGGTCCGTCTTTAACCAGCTTGAGAAGTTTACATTGCAACATGTTGATTAGGTTTGATTCACCTGGAGACTTGTAGACCTCACAGTCAACTATAATGTGGCTAATGGTTTGTGGAAGGGGCGGCGCCAGGGGGGTGGCAGGGGGCACGGCCGCCCCCCTGGGAGAGAAGGCATTTTCAAAATTTAGGAAAAACAGGGGGTTTGCACAACAAATTAGGGGTTTTTAACCAAAATGAGTACATTTGTACGGTTTCGCCCATCTGATGTTTCGCCCATCATCTGATTTGAACACTGGCAACGCCCCTGGTTTGTGGCTCTACAAATCGAAATTTGAAGAAGTGCTTTGTACGGCCAATGTCAGTTCTGAGTCAATTGAGGTTGACCTATGCCTTACCTTCAATGTCGCAGTCCTTGGGCTTGCTGATGTGCTGTCCACAAACTGCTTTAGGTTAAGGAGAGGATGGAACATTGCTCAGATTCATATGTCATCAATCAGGATGAGCGATAGGGATACTGCGACTGCAGTGTCATGGATTGGGTAGCAAAGTGAGGTGGGGGGGATTAGGCTGCCAGGTTCATCACACTTCTTGGTGAGACTTGATCATGTGAAAATTCCCTAAGTTAGAGGAGCTCTGCCGACAGAATTGTAGATATTCTACAGGCGTCGCCAAACAGGCACTCACAACGTACAATAGATATCATTCAAACCGACATCAATCTTATGTGAAGTGTACATTGTGACTCTTATTGGTGCGTGTATTCAGCAGGAACAGTGGATGTATGTAAAGGTTCGAAAAGAATGCACCTACCATCCAGTTCTTGGGAGCATTATGAGGAGATTGGTGTGTTGATGGAAGTAAGGCTGCTGTCCATTATGACAGCAAGGGCACTTCGGGTGGTGGGTCGGTGGACAGTTTATATCCAGCTAGAGTGATGGTCGTCGGGGATGAAATTGGACTTACAGTGATTTGGTCTTTCTGCAACACCATTTTGAAGGCCTCAGAAAGATCAGCAGTCATTCCAAGGGCATATCATATGCGTAGGAATACTGCGAACTATCTCTCATTGGCATTTCTGAGAGTAAATTTGAAAAGGAATAGATGCCAGGACAGACCTTGTGGGACACCATTCCGAAGTTTGCGCTTTATACAGCATACCATTGATGTATCCAGTACCAAAAAAAGATCTGTCTTGGATGACCACCATTATGAACTTGACAAGATTGACATCAGGAGATCTTGAGTAGCTTGAGATAGAGACCACGAATGCACCAGACTATATATAAGCAGCAGTTAGAGCTATGAAGACTGAAGACTAAGTATCCCAAGACGTCACAGTATGTAGAAAATAAATGATTCTATAGTTCTCCGATGGCAAGCTGAATTTCATGAATTCAGAATGAATTAGAATGAATTCAGACGTTAAAGATTTATGGGGGCTGGGACAATATGTAATATCTGTAGAGATCATAGTAGTCGACCGATACACCAACAGACACGACCGCTGACAATAACTGACAGCTCGTCGGACTCTGCTATAGCTAAGGTTGTTGCTACAATTAACGTGTCTGTATCTGCTTCTGCACAGGCTTACGGAGAAGAGGAGTTAAGGAGTTGAGAATGATCTAGACACCTTAAAGGGTGAACGGGTGGCATAAAACTACGAACTAAGAAACTGAACAAAACAACATAAAAAACTGAAAGACCCCGAACTGATAAAACTAGGACCCCCATATAAAACTAAGACCCGTAACTATAAAAACCTAGACCCTCCACTATATAAAACTATAACCCTCATATACAAAAACCTAAGACCCCACTATAAAAATAAGGACACCCTGGAAATATAAAACTAAGGACCCCACATTAAAACTAAGACCCTTAACCTCGTAAAAACTAAGACTCCCAAACTATAAAAACTGAGACCCCACCACTATAAAAAACTAAGACCCTCCACTATAAAAACTAAGGACCCCCAACTTTAAAACAAGACCCCTCAACTATAAAACTAAAAAAGACTCCTTAAATAGAAAAAAAATAAGACCCCTCAACTATAAAATAAGACCCCTCAACTACAAAACTAAGACCCTTCAACTTTAAAACTAAGCACCAGGGATCATAAATAAATTGGGATAGCACACTCGCTCAAGAGAGTGGAGGCATAACTGCATGAAATCTGTACTTCAAGAGATCACCGGTCGTTACGTGAGCTATTATGCTACGTCATCCCCGGTAACGTCATGCTGCATAAATTATTAGCTAATGGTAGACTTATCGAAAATGGTGGCACTATCACTATCGATATTGTTTATGGGTATTTGGGACGTGTCACCCGGTGCTCAAAACCACTATTTTTATCATTATTTTGGAATTCTTTTTAAAAGCTTGTGTCATTACGTACACAAAACAATCAGTCATGTTTGCAAAGTTGTTGTACTTTACAATGCTTACGGCATATCATGTGAAAATAAAAAAATAATCAAAAATCAGACTTTTCATGTCTGTAAAACAAGCTTGTACAGGCTAACTTAACTATTATCCGCAAATAATATTGGCCCAGAGGCAAACTACTAAAGGATTCACACACAACCAGTTCGGATATAATTAGGTCATTACTGTTGCGTTACAAGGACAAGTCTTATACACGACGTAATTGAAGGGAGAGTCATATCTTGGAAAACTTGTTTCTTTTCTGATCATCTTCTTCAGTTGGAAAAATCAGTAACGTATGAGAATTAAAGACTGATCCAGTATTGTGAACGTCCATGTTATTTTAGCACACGTGATCTTATAATTTGCTATATCTATATTTTCTCTACAATCAGATGATTATGTAAGGTCTGTTATAGGTCATGTTTGTATAACTGGGCATCCAATACAATGGTGGGGTTGTTGCATTTACACCCCGTCCTACAACTCTGTGTGCATGTATTTTTTACAATGATCTGTAGGAAGACTTAATCTTGGGCTTATTTGAAAGCTTAAGTATTAAGCTCGTAAATTTAAGCAAAAAATAAAAATATGTTTTATCTCAGCTAAATGCTACAGTTTGTTAAGCATAATTAGTCTGGGGTGGGGGATGTGCGTAGTGGGGAGTGGTAGCGGAGAAATGTGGTATAGGAGGAGGACGTGATCAATGGGACATGGTCAGGTTTGGACTAAAAAAATCATGCAAGTATATAATACTTAAGCATTCCTTCTTGTGTTTCAACTTTGCCGTTGTGTAATCACGTCCATTTGCTCATTACTATTAAAACAATGGTCAATTAATTATAATTACTTCCTGAGGTTATACTTACGATTCGACCCCTTGTGAACCCGCGCCCTGTGCTTTGCATGGTTTCACACGATTCCTTGCCATTACCGTACCCAACCTCGGCCCCTCCAGGTATCACCGTGTACAGCCAGAAAGATTACGCTAGGCCTAATCTTCACCTTTATTCTGTTCCCCCCACACTCACTCTACTTCATCCCATACATGTCACACTCCCCTGTAACACACCTGACGGCTTCCAAACGCGGGGGGGGGGGGGGGTTGCTAATCCACAATTTAACAACACGGACGTGCCCCCAACTGTAACACCACAGTTTGTACTTTGACACAGCATTCGGCTCATGTCACTTGGACAGGTAGGGCATGACATGACTGGGATTAGCTCCCACCTCTACCCTGCATAAAATACTCTTGCGACGACTTGGCGGGAATCCTACAAATACATTTGACTCTACTGGTGCTCTCAATGTGTAATTTAAGGAACAGGTTTATCACCATTAAATAACCGCAATACTATCCACCCCTGACTTGTTCTATGTCGCGCCTTACCACTAAGTCTATTTGATATTTACACACATACGTATCCCTGTGTGTTTTCAGGTGTCTGCCATATAGCATTCATCAAAGATTAAGCTATAGTGATGTTGTACAAGTCAATGACAAAACTAGTTTTCATAAGGGGCTGTATACATGCTTATATGTAACTTCTCGACTCACGCTATGCTGTCATGTAATTTACGCCACCTGCTATCACCTGTCGTGCCATTAATGTTGGAACACAATAACTGAACACCACGCAACACACCAAACTTAACCATTGGAAACGAGGCAAAAAAAAAAACAAAAAAAAAAAACACAAAACACAAAACCAAAAAATCAAAAAAACACAAAAGCAAACACAAAATCTAACATGAGCATGCAGAGACAGTTTTGTCTTGGATATATATTTATACCATTCGTTCTGGACAGTCATATACAACACACTATGACACACGGTTAAATGTAACTATTTGTACAGGGTAAATGTGTGATAATTAGGATGATCCCTTCAGTTAATGGTGTGATTCACCTTTAAAATATATCATCCAGTTAAAATTTAACCACTCTTTCAGTGTTTGTATTTGATTTCAATTTTGCAATTAAAGACCAGGGTTGTCAAACATGTAATAAACCCTAGCGTTTTTTTTTGATCCCCTGTATATATGTAGAACATTAATAAAGAATAAATTAATTGTTGATATGCTGGTTGGTCTTTGACGCTAATAAGTATTAAATTAGCACTACATACATGGATCATATATTTGCCTGTTTGTGTCTGGACTGTGATGGCGTGAAATGTGATAGTTGATAAACCAATCATTGTTTTATACATGATGTTTTGTTTTTTCACCCTGTATAATGGTTTGAGGTCACCCTGAATATTTGACTTGATAATTATACTTTTAAGAATTCTTTTCTTATGGCTTCTGCAGAAAATAGATACTTGTATATGTTCAGGTGGAACTTTTGAGCTCAGAAGTTAAATGTTAATAAAAAGGCCCAAACTCTCGAAAATGCACATGCAAACAACATTGGGCCCAGGTTAAAAAAACATGACCTTACATGGATGTGGAATTGTAAAAAGTGTAGGCCTATAGAGCAGTTTATAAAAAGGTTACTTTGTGTGATGATAAGGTTTATATGAGTCCGTCTCGTTGGAGCAGTTCATGCACCAGTACTCTTTTAGAGAAATTTTACATTGATTTCGTATTAAATGGATACGTCATTCGAAAAAAAAGTTGGGTATACCACTAAAAAAACAGGTATGGTACACTTACAGTAAAACGGAGCTATCTGTGATTGACTGGGGTTGACTCCCTGCAAAGTGATAACATTCAAATGGTTTTTTTTTCAATGTACAATCACTATTAGTCGATCTGTGATGACATATTTGATTCCGTTGAATGTATCATACTACAACCCTTTTGACATAATCCCCACCGCCCCGCCCCCCCCCCCTAATTATGGTAAATTTGTTTTAAAAAAGAACAATCCATTGCTCTAGTTTAACCAAAAATCTATGTCAATTGGGGCCAATAGTCTAAGGTCAGAATTTACTATTATCGTGAATAGAGCTATAAAACTGACAGTCACTATGATGTGGCTATGTTTGAGGCAAGGGCGGCGCCAGGGGGGTGGCAGGGCGCCGCCCCCGAGATTTTCAAATTTAGGAAAAAACAGGGGGTTTTTCACAAAATTAGGGTTTTTTTAACCAAAATGAGTACATTTTGTACGGTTTCGCATCCCTATTATGTTCGCCCCAATATGATTTTACCCTGGCACCGCCCCTGGTTTGTGGCTCTACACAATCGCAAGTTGAAGGAAGTGCTTTGTACGGCCATGTCAGTTCTGAGTCTGTGCGCTTGACCTTATGCTTACCTATCAATTTCGCAGTCTTGGGCTTGCTTGATGTGCTGTCCACAAACTGCTTTTAGGTTCAAGGTAGAGGATGACCATTGCTACTACCATTGTCATCCATCCAGATGATCGATAGGGATAACTTCGACTGCAGTGGCTGAATGATTGGGTAGCAAAGTGAGGTGTGGGGATTAGGTTAACAGGTTCATCACACTTCTTAGCGAGCTTGATCATCTCAAAGTTCCTCCTAAAGTTAAGAGGAGCTATGACGACAGAATTGTAAGATAATCTACAGTCGGTCGCCAAAAGGCACTACCAAGTCCCATTGTATCCTCAAACGACTCAAGTCTTATGTGATGTACTTGGTGACTCTATATTGGTGCGTGTAGTCATGCAAGGAACATTGATGTAGTAAAGTGTCGAAAAGGATGCACTCCTCCAGTTTCTTGCGAGCTTCTGAGGAATTGGTGTTTGATGGAAAGTAAGGCTGGTGTCCATTATGACAGCAAGGCGCTTCGTTGTTGGGTCTTGTTACAGTTTATATCCCCTAGAGTGATGTTCGTCGGGATGTAATGGCTTACAGTGATAGGTCTTTCTGCAACACCATGTTGAAGGCATCAGAAGCATCAGCAGTCATTCCAAGTGCCTATCATCTGCGTAGTACTGCGAACTTCTCTCTGGCATTTCTGAGATGTACATGTGAAAATACTAGAGATGCCAGGACAGAACCTTGTTGGACACAATTCCGAAGTTTGCGCTTTCTACTGCACTACCCATTTGATGTCTCCAGGACAAAAGATCTGTCTTGGATGATCACAGCATTCATGAACTTGACAAATCTTGACAACAGGGAAGGCTTTAGGAAAAAAGTAGCTTGAGTAGAGACGCGTACGGATGCCATACTATATCATACAGCAGTTAGATCTATAAACTTGAAAGACTAAGTATCCCAAGATCCCAAGCCCGCAGTATGTAGAACTAATGATTTCTAAGTTTCTCCGCTGCAAGCTGAATTTCATGAATTCGACGAATAAGATGAATTCAGACTGTTAAAGGATTGGTGGGGCAATATGACATATCTGTAATTAGATAAGAGTATTCGCTGCCCGATACACCATCATGACACCCGGACCGATGACAATAACTGACAGCTCGTCTGACGCTGCTATAAGCTAAAGTTGTTGATACAATTAACGTGTCTGTACTCTTCTGCGGCATATTGTTTTACAGAGCTGAGGATTTTAAGGAGTTGGAATGATCTGGCTTAAGGGTTAATACCGGGTGACTAGAACTAAAAGCCCTAAGACTAAAAACCACTATAAAACTACGACCCCTCAACTATAAAACTAAGACCCCCCTATAAACTAAGACCCTGTAACTATACAACTAAGACCCTCCACTATAAAACTGAGACCGCCTCAACTATAAAACTAAGACCCCACTATAAAACTAAGAAGACCTGTAACTATAAAACAACACCCACTATAACCTAAGACCTTTTAACTATAAAACAAGACTCCTCAACTATAAAACTGAGACCCCCACCATAAAACTAAGACCCTCCCCTATAAAACTAGACCCCAACTTAAACTAAGACCCCTTCAACTATAAACTAAAAAAAAAGACTCCTTAAAATATAAAACTAAGACCCCCAACTTTAAAACGAATACCCAACTACAAAACAAGACCCTCAACTTTAAAACTAAGACCCGTGGAATCCTAAATAATTGGATAGGACACTCGATAAGAAGTGGGAGAATACTGCATGAATCTTAGCTTATAGCTCACCATTCGTACGTGACGCTATTATGCTACTCCTCACCCCGATCTCGTCATAACTGCATAAATTATTAGCTATTATGTAAGCTTATGAAAATGGGTTGGCACTATCACACTATCGATATTGTTTATGGGTATTTGTACAGTGTCACCCCCGGCTTGCCTCAAACCCACTATTTTTATCATTAGTTTGGAATTCTTTTTAAAGCTTGTGCATTATCCGGTCAAACAAACAATCAGTTCATGATTTTTCAAGTTGTTGTCATTACAATGCTTAAAGGCACTATCAGTGAAAATAAAAAAATAATCACAAATCAGACTTTTCATGTCCTGTAACAAGCTTGTACAGGTACCTAAACATATCCTGCACATAATAAGGCCAGAGGCAAACTAATAAGACAAAATCGGATATATTGTCATTACTGTGCTTACGACCCTTACTACACACGTAATTGAATGTAGAGTCATATCGTGAAACCTTGTTTTCTTTCCTTCTCTTCTTCATTGGAAAAGTACTTATGATAATTAAAGACTTTTATCCTTTTTGAACTCCTTATAGCTGAACTAATTGCTATATTCTATATTTTTCTCACATCAGATATTAATGTAAGGTTGTTAAGGTCATGTTTTTAACCTGGGCACCAATAAATGGTGGGGTTGTTGCATTCCCCCCCCCATCCTAACAACTCGTTTTGGCATGTATTTTTTACAGATGCTTGTAGGTAGACTTAATCTTGGGCTTATTTGAAAGCTTAAATATTAAGCTTTGAATACTTTAAGCAAAAATAAAATATTTTTTATCTCAGCTAAATGCTACAGTTCGTTAAGCAAAATTAGTCTGGGGTGGGGGTATGTGGTAGTGGGGGATGTGGTAGAGAAGATGTGGTCTAGGCGGAGAGTATATCAATACATGGTACAGTATTGACTAAAAATCATGCAAGTAATAATACTTAAGTTCTTCCTTCTTGTTTTTCATTCATCACTTTGCAGTTGTGTAATAAAGCCCATTTTGCTCATTATAATTAAAACAATGTTCAATTAATCATAATTAATGAGGTTATAATTACAGATTCGACCACTTGTGAACCGCGCAACTGTATTGCATGGTTTAAAGATGCCTTGAAAATAAATAGCCTACGGTCTCACTTGTAAAAAAGATATGGTAGGACTATTATTCCACATTAATTAGTCCCCTTAACTTATCATTACATTACTGTAAACTAAAATGTAATTCTGAGGTTTAAAACATGCTAATCCACATTTCACAACAGGCAGTGCAAACTTGTAAATAGTTTGTCTTTGAAAGCATTGCTCATGTCTTTGGAAGGTTAGGGCATGACTGACCTTTGGATTAGATGACCATGTAACTTGCTTAAATACTCTTGGGATTGGGGGAATTCCAATTAATTTGCCTCTACTGGTGTATCAATGTTGTATTTAAGGGATGTGTTATTCTACATTAAATACCGGCACTTTTAATCACCCTGTATGTGTCTTGTAGGATAAACTAAGTAAA
>JAMKCH010062423.1:0-19071 GCA_023653785.1 Ophioderma brevispina
AAGTACTTTATGGAATTTGCCCGCCCCTAAACAAGTATCAGTAGCGCAATTTTGCTTACCCGAAACAAGTATTTGTCTTTCTCCCTACCCTAAGCAAGTATTGATCACTTATTACCCCTTTATACGTAAAAACCCAATACCATATTCTTTCAGTGTATTTTTTGCACACCAAGCGAGGTTTGTCGGAGCTTGGTGTAATTCAGCAAATATCTGGAAGTTATTTTTTTTCTGCCAGGATAACCGAGGAAAGCTAGTAAAAAGGGAATGCTTTTTGAGCCGGGGCGTATACAACATTCCTCAGGACGGCGGTACTACTATCGATTACATGTCTGTGAGCTGCCATTGAATGCGCTACTGCAAGCGGCGGTGGGGAGGGGTGTCCCTTGCAATCTTCACTTTCCAACGCACATTTTCATGCGAATTTGAATAGAAAATCTTGAAAGTTGTTAAGTGATTCACTATAGCAATCGTAGGTATGATATGGGTCTTATAAAAAGTAAACATACTTGATGGGTTAAAGTGTCACAGAAATTCATATAGTAAGTGGCGCGGGAGGGGGTGCGGCTCTTCTTCGCAGAAGCGGAACATACAGTTTGTTTTGAACACATTTCTCATGCAAATTTTATTAAAAAAAACCAATTTTGATATTTGTAAGTGGTAAAGGTCCATGGCCCGATCGCATAATATCCTCGTCCCCAGAAGCTCCAGAATTTTAGACGGAAGTGGTCAACTTTTTGGTATCATACGAAAGCTACTAATTTTTTTGTTCTCATTTAGCCCTGTGAAATCTTAGGACCAAGGATGTTTGGTTTGGGAAGTTATGAGCAAATGTACGCCTTTGGTCGACCAATATCATTTTAACACAGTACTCTATGGGATTACAATATCACGTTTTTAGGTCTCACATGAAACGGTTGAAATATCGGCGCGAAACTTACAGATGGTGTTTTGGGGTGAAGACATCTATCAGATGAAAACTTCATATCCTTAAATCGGGCCATCCCCTTTTAACTTTAAAATACATATAAGGCCAATGATCGAACGTATAAACAGTAAAAATATAGGTCATGCATGTAGGCCTAATAGACATATTAGGGACAAAACTTTAAATTAAAGGTGTTCATGGAGAGTTCGTAAGCGGTACGCGGGTGGGTCGCGGAAACCTTGGGTATTTAGTTTTCAAGACTTTTCTATGGGTCTATAGGAATTCTGGGAGCATTCGCATTTACACTGTTAAATAACCTGTAAAAAAAACAGGGATTTGTCTGGCAGCTGGGACTCACAACGTGCATGCAGAACGTAAAATACTGGCCGTAAAAATACGGGAACCATTGCAGGGAACGTAAAATAACGGCGTAAAATCTGGCTTCAAGGTTATTGTTGGTTTTTGACTTTTTTAAACATATTACGAATTAAAACTTTATTACAATCCTCTGACCAAATTTGCACGTTGTAGATGGCATCATACAAACTTGTATTTACGGTTACCACATGTTTGTAAAAAAGTTATATTTCAGGCAACAATTTTTGAGAAAAAAGGCAATAACAAAGAAAACGTGAAGCAATAAATTTTAAACAGTTTATACACTTTGTTTATATGTAATTCACCTTTAATGTCACAATTACTTCTCATCATATGAATAACTTGATACATGTACCTAGATTCGAACCTGGCCTTAAGATTACAAGTCTTAATAAACCTTATCCACTACCCTACACGACTTTACTGATAACAAATGCTAAAATTAAATATCATTATGTGTGTGTACTACTTTTTTTCAATTACAGGAAACATTAGATTAATTTTAAAAAAAACGTTTTTTAAACAATTTTTTAAAATGATATGGAAAATAAGATTTTGCATTGTTTTAATGACGTTACTACGACGTTATTAACACATTTTATAGTTAAAACGGATTTCCATAGTTCATATTCTTACATTAAAAACAAGTAAGTTTACAAGACACGTAATGTTACGGAAAATATGAAACGTGCAGCGTATAAATACTACCGTTTTCCAATGTGTATTTATTATTTTTTCTAGCCACTGTTTTATTTACATTTTTCTGCTTCCAAATTGTAATTTTATGTTAGGTCTAGGTAATAAAGCATGAGATTATTGAATAATTGGAGTTTTACCCCGTAATTTAAAAGGTAAAGTCTGGTAGGAGTCGTCATTTCTCAATCTCAAACAAATAGGTCTGTTCTAAAAAATCCACGTGTACGGGGTCTTTACGCGCCCGTAGCGCGGAAAATTTTGGAACTTTAGGGATTTTGAAAGCACAAGTTTGAAGGCAAGCACAGACTTCCGGACACTTTTTTTTTTATTTTTTTTTTATGGCTTAAATGAAATGGACCCTAAAATGCTTAAGTCCCATTTAGAAAATAAACCCTTTTCGAATTTTGGCGATTTTAGACCCTTTTCACGTTACGTACTTAACGTTCCATCCCTAAAAAACTACCCTTTTTACGTGAATCCTGGACACAGATGAATACCCCCTTGTCTATGAAGACTGATCCACCCGGGCATTGCCTGGTCCTCGATTCAACTATTTTGCTTCAAATGGTCAAAATAATAAAAAACGTTAAAAAAAAAAAAACACTTTTTAAAAAAAAGGGTTTTTTCCACTTTTTCGAAGTCCCGCCACCCCCAATAAATCTTCGTACGGCCTGCCAATTTCTGAGGGTTGTTCCCCTAAGAAAGTTGGGAATTAAAATTGAAACCTTAATTTGTTCGATTTGAGTAACATTTTTTATTGTGTATTTTGCGACTTTATTCGGAGTAAATCAACCACCTTACCTATATACTTCTATAGACTGGAAGTGTGGTGTTACGCATTTGTCCGAGGGGATTCGTGCTGTGCCTCCCCCACAGCAGTTGTACAAATAAAATGAAAATCCAAATTTTGCCATTTTTTTTTGGGTTCCACAATTTTTTTGTACTGTTCTCTTCATGGCTGCGAGAGGCCCGCCGTAACAGACAAAAGAGGGAAAAAGGAGAAATCAGTAGCGGGGGGGGGGGGGGGGGGGTCAATCATAGTAAAATCTCAAAAATTGGAATGAAATATCAGAAAAAGCTTAAATTTAGCAACAAAAGATTTTCAAAAAAGAGGAAATCCGCTGAAAAGAGCAACCTCCCATCCAGCGAATCTCCCCCCCCCACGCCCGCACGAACTTAATATAAGTACCACTAAGAAAGGGGGTCCTAGAGTGATTAGGGAGAGGTCCCCACCTTCCTGAAGCCAAATAGGGCCTCCTGGGCAACCAAAAACCCATAAAAAATGCCGGATCCTTAAAAAAAACCCCAATTTGACCCCACTTTCTGTTTCTAGGGGGGTGGGGGAACACATTAAGTCCGTCCCGAAACGGATCTAGCTGATAGGAAGGGGGAGAGACTCGGGTAAAAAAACTAAGTGTTATGGGCCCCCAGTTTTGGGTGATTCCCACGAATGATTCAAACTACTCCCAACCCGTAAATAATGCAGTAAACATGTTATATCCATAAGATAACTACGATTTGGGTTTAACTAAAGAAATAAATAATGCCTGACATGAATGAAGAAGGAAGGACAATTAATGAAGAATAACTCCCAAACTTCCCTTATTTTAAAAAATACGAAAGGAAGGCTGTGTGTGACTGTTAGGAGCGCCCTCATACCGTTACATCTTTGAATAGCAAAGGGGTAGGACAATCCAACCAACAGCACACAACCAAGCGACATCAAAAACGGCATCACTTCCGGGGTGCTAGTCTGCTCCAGTATCTATACCAAGTTCCACAGGCGTATTGACTCCGAAAAGGAACGCGTTCGTTTGTCCGTGAGGGGGGTGATTGGAGCGTGGATGACAATAGGAAACCACTCATGCAGATCACGTTCAAAGATGGAACGAACTTATGAGAGGGTTCGTGCGTTCGTGTTATTATTGACGTGGATGGTTTTTTACCATTCGTTTACAAAAATAAGTGGGCATCCCGATATCGCTACTGTTTTTTACTTGCACTACGGTATTTTTCGGGTATTTTTTCCGGGATCATTACCGGGGCGCCGGGGTGATCTCTTTTTCACTAATGTCGCCGCGCCGTGTGTGCTCTAAGTGAGCATCAAACAAAACTCTGCATGGAGGGTGGTAACTTTTTTTTCAGATGCAGATTTTACTTTAATATCTTTCCATCCGAACATGTTTTCAATAATTATATGATGCAAGCTAGAGGGTACAATACCAATTATTTTATATCAAATAATAAATAATCATCACTAACCCCAAATTTTTAGACAAATAATAACAATAATCATGATCATAATTGTTGATATACAACATTATTCATGTAGATATAATACAAAAAAAAGAGGATAATAATGACACAGTAATGTTTGACCCAATAACAACTACTTATCATCAGTTATATATACAATAATAATATTAATAAAAAAAACCCATCCGTTAAATTCCTCTGTATGCACTATATTTGCTAACATCCAGAAAAGCCGAAAAAAAATCATAAAAAATAGAGATTTGCAGCAATGTAACAGTACAGTACCCTAACAATATCCTGCAATGATAATCCAGAAACAACCTAATAAGGACAAAACTGGCTATATAAGTCAGAATACCGTCCATACGGACGCTGACAATACTGCAACATGTAAACTGAATGGCGAATCTTATCTTTGAATGCTGCCGTTTTCTTTTTCTGGAAAAGGTACAATATGATAATTCCTCATATTAGTATCTACATAGTTCCTACTTTCCTTCACTTTATAAGCTATTCCTGCAAATTTCAAATATTTGACTAATTTCTACGAATCAACTGATAGTGTCTTTTTAGTCTACAGATTACATGTTCCCTTGCACGCCTTTAAACTAAATCCTAACCTGAAGTTTTGTAAAGAATTTTGATGTTACCAAAATCAAATATTTTCCCAAGGTGTCCGTTTGGCGGCATCTTGGGTCTAAAGAGATCATCCATATGATTGATTCGATTTAGGACCCGTAAAAAGTCGCGCGCTCACATAAGGAATCAGAAAATATATTTAACTTAGACATATTTGTGATGCACGATGTTCAGCAGAGATATGGGTGAAATGGTGATTGAACTTTTGATTCCTTATTGTACAGTGGCCATTCTTTCAAATACCTGGAGCTTAACAATTTTGGTATTTAAGTTGTTTGGTATGAGCATGACAGCAATCCAAAAGTAATGAACTAAAGTGACTCACTTTGTTGATTACTCCCTCTTATGCAAGAGAGATGACCACCAAAACCTACCCCTTGGAACATATTTTTGTAACGTCAAAATTCCTTTAAGGAGATTGAACCTCTTCAACTGAATTTTTCCGTTTCCCATAAATCTCCCCTTTATTTTTAATGTTTTGTTTGATATATTTTTTTCTAGGCTACATTTGATTCATTCGCCACTTTCCACATGGAGTTTACCAATCAACTTCTCCCAGTATGTTATCTTTTACCTTCCCCTTTTCCTATTAAAACTCCCTTTTTCCTATTAAAACTCCCTCAATGTATTTGATCTATACTTTCCCCCTTTCTATTAATTTTCCACCCAGTACTTATTTTGTCTATCATCTTTCAACTTAATTTGCCTCATCATCACATGCCTCTTCTACCCGTCGTATCTTTGTTGACTGTCCAGTATCGATCCCAATAATAGTCCAAGGTTCAGACCCTTCTGGAGCAAAATCGTGCACTTTTTGATAGAAGAATAACCTTTGGGCACACAGTTAATATGGCCCATAACTCCCATTTCAAACGGGACCCCAGCTGGATTCTACCTGTGGCGACCATGGTGGTAATTTTTCAAATGGCCGCCATTCTTATTTTTAAAGTCTTATATCTCTGTTAAACACCGAGAGGAACTTTATTTTTGTGTCTATACCTATGTTTTTCAAGGTCAAGGAACCAATTAACATTATCTTTTTTGATTCTGGGTGTCAACCATATTTATTTCCAATATGGCCGCCAATTTTCCACAAAAATCGGCACTTTTCTTAATTTTTTGGTTAAAAATGATATTGCCTTCTTTTTGTGTCTATACCTATGTTTCAAGACCAACATATGCAATAAACCAAAATTATAACTTAAATATCTTGTATCCGTCCCTTCCTCTAACAACATGGCCGAACTGAGTTGAAATTGCCCATTGCCTTAAAACGGAACACCCTATTATTAACCTTACGGTGTTTAGGCATTGATACAATGTCATCTATATTCTTACAGAGTCCCCTGTGATTAGTGAAATTAATTTAAAAAACTACCGCCTAGAAAGTGCTATACTAAAAACTTGGCTTGTGGCGTCACCTTTTCCATCCCCTAGGCATAAAAACAACTGTATATATATAATTATGCAGCTGATTGACCATAAGAAATACCGTGAAGTCATGGAGAGTCCCTACAGCGTGAACTTTTGAAATGTTGCGCCTTCTTAGGTTGCTATTTTAATTAATTCGTCGGGTGTATTACTAGTGACGGATGTTAAACAAAATACGAATTTGTTGTGTTCTGAGAAATCGCATTTGAAAAATCGCGCACTCTAGAGGGGTCCGTACCTCCCCACATCGATCAAATAATCAAATCTTGATTAAGAAACGAAATTTAACAACTGAAAGTTTATTTTTAGACTAATATTCATGAATTCTACTTGATAATGGGTATAATACATTGGAAAAGTTAACCATCATATCCGTCACACCAAAAAATACGCAAACGGCGATTATGTTCATGACATCGTGACGGATGTTGTTCAATTTTCCCTATACTAAACGTTATTCAGCATCCGTCCATTATGGAAAACAGCCAATCGGCCGTTTCTGAACATCCGTCCAAACCAACGTCTTCATCGCGACTCTGCTCAATTCGTTTTATTACTAATGACGGATGGTTGAGTGGATTGCCGCGATTCACCACTTTGAACTGTATATAATATTAAATTTTTACTAATATCGAATTATAAATTAATTATATTTTTGGCTTGTGTTCAGTTATAATTTTAAGATGAGAACATTACTACAAAGGTATTTAAAAAAAGCATTGGTGGGAAATTCAGTATACACTTTTTGACAGAGGGTTCAACATTCGTCGCTATGTAATACACCAAAGTCTCTGTTAATCAACATACGTCAAAATTGCAAGATTTCTAATTAAGATTATTAATTAATGAAGAACTTACAAGGTTCGGCACTTGGCAAGTTTGAAAGATTTTGGACTTTAGTAACCATTTCCCTAGGGGGGGTGTAAATGGGGTCTGAATATGATAACAAATTGTTCTAATCCAGAAAATGAGATAATGCATGGCTAATGGTGTAGACTGGGGGTAGGGTCGGTGGGGGCGACAAAATGGCGGTTTTTGAGTGGGCGTATTCGATCGCAATCGACATTCGGTTCCCGAGATATGTCTGATCAAAGTCAGTAGTGTACGCGAAATTGCCCAAAAATGCATCATCTCCTATATTTATCATGTGAAAAATTTCAAGGGTTATATTTAAGATATTTTAAAGATATTATTTATGACTATTAACACATGCATTTTGGCTAAGTTGAAGTAATTAAACTTATAATTATCCTTTCCATAATTTAAAGTTATTAAATTCACTGGGTAATGATTTTATGTAATTTTTATTGTTTTCTCACCCTGCGAGATTTAGAAAATTATTTTAAAAATTAATTACAGGACAATGGATGCACCTATTTCGATGACTCTTTCATTAATAATTATGATAATCAGTATAAAAGGAATTTAAAGAATAATTCCATATTTCACATCAGCGCCCTCAATTTTTTTCTAATGTTTCGAGGCCTATAACTCTTTCGTTAAAAATACGCACAAACATCCAAAAACGAGAACGAAAGTAACTAGAAAACGCTACCTGCTATGCACATGAAATTTGGCACACATATTAAGCACATGTAGGCCGAGTGAACCATGACGGCCGATTTCAAAAATTGTGTTCCAAATTCAAATTACACCATGAAATTATGCGATGGGTCGATTATTGCCGGTTGCCATGGCAACGGTATTAAAATCCGGCTTCATGGTTCACTCCGTATTTTACATCCTGCATATTTGTACCCAAGTTTCGTCCCAAGTAGGCATGTTTAGTATTTAGTGACATTGTTCTAGTGTTTGCCAATCAGAGACTTTACGGGGTTACCATGGCAAACAGAGCAAAAAATTTTTCATGGATTCTTAAAACTTGTGACAGGGGCTACAATATGAATAATTATAACTAGGTAATATACCAATTATTTACGGAAAATTAAGAAAAATCAGTTCAAAGTTCACTGCTGGGCCATACCCCCCTTAATTTGTAAAAATGATAAAAATTCACCATCCGTCACTATGTATATACTACCCGAGAATTACTAACTGACAAGGCTATTGTGAGTTAAGGGTTTGTTCAAAAAACACAATTTAACATCTACAACAATTACATAATCAATTAAAGTAACATTATATAAATAGGAAAGGTACTAGGACAGTAAAACTGGAAACACATTTCGACCAAATTTTACATTTCCGTAAATCAAATACTATGATACAACTCAGTAATTAATACTAATAACAAAATAAATGAAAAAATATTAAAACGCGTAAAATTTTAAGTTATTGATATGAAAGTGAGAAAAAAAGTCCACCCCAAGAAGAGTATAATCCATATTGCAGATTAAAAAACGTTAGTTCTCAAAAAATCATGTAACATAAATCAATGATACAATTTGGCAAGAATGGTCAATATATTTAAAGTTACATTAAAATAACCTATAGGACAGGAATGGTTAAAATATTTTATTTACATAGTTTAAGTTTTAAAACAATACTTCACTCGACAAAATATCGATTTCCGAATAGTAACTTTTTGTAAAACCGAGGTTGGAGATTTTACTTCTGCAAGTTTAGGCAAACTGGTAGTCCTAAGCTTCATATAAAACATAGAATTATGTCTAAAAGAGACTCTGAATGGTAAAATATATTTAAAGTTTACATTCAAATAAAAATGGGCCCGCAATAGTTTAAAATATTTTATTTAAACAGTTTAAAACCACATACTTCAATTGTACAAAATTAAAAATAAAGTAATCTATTTCCTGAATAGTACTTCTTTTCAAATCAACACCGAGGTAGGAGGATTTTATTATAATGCATGTTTAGGCAAAATGGTAGCCTAAGCCTAATATAACCATAGAATTATGTCTAAACAGGAGACTCTGAAATGGTAAAATATATCTAAAGTTTACTTAAATAATAAATGGACCCGCCATAGTTAAAATATTGTTATTTACACATGTCTTAAAACACCATACTCAATCGTACAAAATTAATATACAGTAATCTATTTCCTGAAATAGTACATCTTTTCAAAAACCGAGGTAGGATATTTTACTTATGCAGGTTTAGGCAACTAGTGTGGCCGAAGCCTTAATTACTAACCAAGAATTATGTGTCTCAAAACAGAGATTGAATAGGTAAAATATATCTAAAGTTTACATAAAATAAACTAATGGACCCCATAGTTTATAACTTATTTTATTTACACATTTAAAACACATATTCATCTAACAAATTAAATAAAAGTAATCTATTTCATGAATAGTAACTTCTTTTCAAAACGAGGAGGCGAGTTTACTTATGCGGTTTAGGCAAACTGGTAGCAAAGGCCTAATAAAACATCAATTATGTCTAAAAGAGAATCTGAATTGGGAAAGTATTCTAAAGTTAAATTAAATAACGAATGGACCCGCATAGTTAAATATTTTATTACACAGTTTAAACACATACTCAATCTACAAAATTTAAATATAGTAATCTATTTCCTGAATGACTTCTTTTTCAAAACCGAGGTAGGATATTTTACTTATGCAGGTTTAGGCCAACACTGGGTAGGCCTAAGCCTAATATAACCATAGAATTATGTATAAAAAGAGAATCTGAATGGTAAATCAGATCTAAAGTTAAATTAAAATAACTAATGGACCCGCCATTAGTTAAATATTTATTACACACCCAGTTTAAAACACCTACTTCAATCGTACCCAATTAAAGATTAAGTATCTATTTCCTGAACTAGTACTAATTCTAAAACCAGGTAGGAGATTTTACTTCTGCAGGTTAGGGCAATATCTTCTATGCATGTACACTTCTTTTCTCTTATACCCTTAAATCACACATGTGAACAGTCCGTGTGTTCTGTGGAAAGATCCAAGTTCATTCAATCCCCCACTAGAAGTGTGTGTAATCAAGACGTCTTCTTAATTTTACACTGTCCGCGGCATCCTTTGACATCCACACTTGATGATTAGTGTGGACGGCTTCACAGAAAGTGAAGAGTCATCCCAGTTCATCTTCACTGCACATTGGATGCTCCCAAGCCACCCAAAAGTTGGATGGATTTGCTTTAATATTGCATATATGACCTGCCACATACCCAACTCGCAACAGATGTGGGGTAGTGCGTCATTGTGTTGGTGGAGATTGTTTTCAATTTTTCTACCGTTATGGGGAATGCCTCCGCCTTCTCACTATCAGTCACTACTTTTCAGGACTCCCACGGATCATACATTGATCATCACTACTAACTTCTCAATAATGGGAAGAACTTTTCGGACATCATCTGTGGAGTCCCCCTTCGACAGTAGGCCTCATTTTTGGTACTCATGAAAATATCTTGTTATTTAATGTTTTTTATGTTGCAATATTATTGTATGTACACTACATACTACATTATAAATGCAACACGATAATACTAATGATTAAATAGTTATAATAGTGAAAACGTAAAAATACATACATTAATTATCAACCACTGGCATGATCCCAGGTCAAAATTCCAGTTGACCTCAGTTGAAAGTTGTTCCATTTTCGTCCGGAACTAACTGGTTTCCAATGTTTGTACTGAGTCACACGTCAGTAAAAACCTAGTTGAAACTTGTTCCATTTCCGTCACGGAATCAACTGATTTTAGGCCTAACTGGATTTTCAATGGATATTCAACTGGGATCAACTGGGGATTCAACTGGTTCAGTTTTGAATTGAAACCAGTTCATCGGGGTGGATCAACTGGAATTTTGACATGGGATGATTATAACCATACGGTACCGGACACCAAAAGCAAAGGCCATATCAAATTTTGAAAACAAAGATATTATTTAGTATTATAATTTGGCGGCATATTCGAAACCAACATGGCTGACACATATATCAAAACGTACTCTTATATTTAGATTCTGGTTGTGACTCTTAAAAACATGGTTATAGACAAAAATCAGTCAAATTATGTGACAGGACTCCTGAATCTGATATCATTTTCTGTTTAAGTCATTAAATAAGTTTAAATTAATTCATATTACATTATGAGGGCGGAGAATGGCAATATGAAAACCCTTGCCAATGTGTTGTGCACATGCCTATTGATTGGACCGACCCTGCTAAAGGACTAGGTGTGAAGGCTTCCTGAAGAACCTTTCAGAAGATTTTGTCTGCAATCAAAGAACAAGAGGAGCACAGTAGTAACTTATCTTTGTTCATTCTGAGAACTTCATAGAGGTTCTTGTTTCCTATAGGAGGAAGAGCAAGGCTTGACACCTGTTGCTGATGAAACAATAGCACTTTGGGGTTAGTGTTTCAGATCACTTCGAGCACAGGATGCGGAAGATTGTGGACTTCCGTTAAACATGTTTCAGCGACCCTGAAAAAGCTGACGTGAAATGTTAGTATTTGTCTCCCGCGTGTTTGGTGTGCCGTGTTTGGGTCATGGGAACTTTGCTGTGGACAAATCTGTTGCAAGTTATTTCTCCCTTGCCAGTTGTCATGGAGATTTCCTCTGAGTGTTCGCCTTCACACCGAAGGTGGAGCCCTTTGCTCCCTTGATTTGTTCTTGTCCCTGTTCTGTTTCTTTGCTATAATTCTAGAAAGTTGCCTGAATTGTCCAAGCTGCTTCCACCTTTCGGTTTACCTTTGGCCAAACACGCGCTTCACTGTAATACAATTCCAGCAGCGGGACCGCGGGCATTGTTATTGTCACCGAGTGACCCCATTCCTCCTTTAATGAACTGCAGACCTGTATGGACAAACGTATACCATCCGCATGCAGTATCTTCCCCCATCGTTCTTCACGTCTCCGAGGTTTGCCAACGTATTAAGGTCGTCTAGACCCCGGCCTTTTGCGCATTCCGCGGCACCTCGTTGCAACAGGTCTTGCACACTGTCCCCGCCAGACTGTGTCGCCCCGCTTTATTTTGCCTTCTGCTTCGTCCGCGCCTGGTGTGCCCCCCCCCCAGTGGGCCCCTTTCCCCCTTTCCTCGTTTCCTGCTTTCTGGGCCTGGTTGTCGTTGTACTAGGTCCGCACACTTTCTCCTTTTGTGCCTTGTAATTGGTATGCTTGACAGAATTCCCTTATTCTATCGTACCCTCCCTTGTTTTGCATGACCTCTTGGTCCCGTCCCCATCTCTTCACCCCTCGTCCTTGTGCCTTTTTGTTTCTGCCCCGCGGGACGGTTGCCTTTTTGGCCGTGAGTCCGTCTCTAACCCCTCCTATTCCCCCCTCAAGTTCTCCGAGCTTGGTCCTTTTGGTGCACGTTGGCGGCCTTGGACCCCCCCCCTGGCGGCCCCCGAGATCTTTCACTGTCCTGCCTCTTTGGCTGCCTTGCCCTGCCACCCCTCGGTCTCGACCCCCAAAATCCCCTTCGTCTCGGTGTTATTCCCCGGAGAGTCGCCCTTTTGACCCCGCTGGCCGGCCCTTTTGCCCCCTGACCGCCCTGGTTTGCCACGGGTTCGATCCAGTGGTTGGCCTAAGCCTAATATAACCATAGAATTATGGGTTTCTAAACAGCGAACGAATGGTAAAATATATCTACATTTACCTTAAAATAACTGATGGACCCGCCATAGTTAAATTTTATTTACACAGTTTAAAACACATACTTCAATCGTACAAAATTAACTATAAAGTAATCTATTGCCTGAATAGTACTTCTTTTCAAAACCGAGTAGAGATTTTTACTATGCAGGTTTGGCAAACTGGTAAGGCCTAAGCCTAATATAAACATAGAATTATGTCTAAACAGATAATCTGAATGGTAAAGTATATCTAAAGTTACATTAAAATAACTGATGGACCCGCCATAGTTAAAATATTTTATTTACACAGTTTAAAACACATCTTCAATCTTACACAATAATATAAATTAATCTATTTCCTGAATAGTACTTAATTCTAAACCCAGGTAGGAGATTTTACTTCTGCAGGTTAGGCACTATCTTCTATGCATGTACACTTCTTTTCTCTATACCTTAAATACACCTGTACATTCAAGTTGTGTTTGTGTAATATCCATGTCTTCACTCCCCCACACTCGTACAAGTGTTGTGTACATCAGCCTGTCTTCTTAACATTTACACTGTCCTCGGCATCCTTTCGCACATCCACACTGATGATTGTGTACAGCTTCACCAGCAGATGGAAGAGTCATCCATTTCAATCTTCCACTGCACAATTGGATGCTTCCCAAGCCCATCCCCAATTTGCTTATTTGCTTTATTCTTGCCATCTATGAACCTGCCACATACCCCACCGCAACAGATTCTGGGGCTATGCGTCCTTGTGTTTGTTGGCATGTTTTCAATTTTTTTCTACCTTTTCTGAGTGCATCGCCCTCCGCCTTTCACTATCAGTACTCTTTCAGGACTCCCACGGTCATACATGATCACTACTAACTTCTCAATAATGGGAAGAACTTTTCGGACATCATCTGTGGATTCCTCCTTCGACAGTAGGCCTCATTTGTTACTCATCTGAAATATCTTTGTTATTTTAATGTCTTTTAATGTGCAATATTTTTGTATGTACACACATCTACACTATAAAATGCAACACTATTAACTAATGCTAAATAGTTTATAATTGAAAACGTGAGAACAAGTCCATACTTACATTATCACACTATCATATCCAGGTCAAAATTCCGTTGACCTCAGTTGAAATTTGTTCCTTTTTCCGTCACGGAACTAACTGGTCTTCAATTGGTTTAACTGAGTTCAACAAGTCAGTAAAAACCTAGTTTTGAAAATTGTTCCATTTTACGTCACGGAATCAACTGATTTCGGTCCTCTACTGGATTCCACTGGATATTTCACTGGGATCACTGGATTTTTCAACTGATTTCAGTTGAAACCAGTTCATGGGGGATCAACTGGCATTTTGACAGGATTGTATTATAACATGGTACCGACACAAAAATCCAGTCCATATCATATTTTTTGACAGATATTATATTATAAATTGGCGTCCATATTTCGAAACCAACATGGCTGACTCCATATCTCAAACGTACTATTATGTTTAGAGTCCCTGTTACTCTTAAACACCGGTATAGACACAAAAATCAGTATCATGTGACAGACTCCTGAATATTTTCATTTCTGTATTATATTAATTAAATCATGTTAAATTAATCATATAAATTATGAGTGAGGAAGAACTGGAAAATCGTCATAAAATTGCAATGTGTTGTGCAATAGCATGACTTATCTGATGGACCTACTTCTAATGGACTGTGTGTGAAGGCTGCCTTGAAGAACATGTCAGAAGAGTCCTGCAGTCAAAGAACAAGATGATCACAGTAACTTATCTTTGTCATTCTGAGAACTTCAATGAGTTTTGTTTCCCTATAGGAAGCAAGATGCACACCTTTGATGTAACAATAGACTTTTTTTAATTGCCTATGTCTTTTTTTTTTTAAATAATTTCAAATTTGAATGTTGACTTCCTTTAAACATGTTTCAGCGACTGAAAAGATGACGAAATGTTCGTCTTGTCTCGCGTGTTTGATGTGGCAGCAGTGAAATTTGCTGTGGACAAATTCTGTTGCCAGTTATTTCTCCTTGCCAGTTGTCAAGAGATTTCATCGAGTGTAGACCTCACAAACAGGTGGAGAACTTTTCTAACTTTGATTTTATAAATGTTTATTGACAATTTATTTGATGTAATTCAGAAAGTTGCTAGAATTGTCAAAGCTGCTTCAACTTTGGTACCTTTGAAAAACAAGAGTTACATTAAATCGCGCAGACATTGTTTTCTGTACCATTGGAACATTCACCTTTAATGCATTGAGTACCTGTATGGACAACTGTTATACCATCAAGCTGCAGTTATACTTTCCGTAGTGTCGTCGCTCGTTCTCGAGTTTACAATTAATCGTCGGTCAGACAAAAGGACTTTTGCGATTTCGCGAAACTAGTTGAACTGTACCAGCAAGAATTGTGTCGCCAAGATTTATTTGAATCTGATTCTACAAGAGACTGGTGTGCACCCAACAGTGAACTTTGAACTTTCATAGTTTAATGATTTATGTGCATGGTGTATTTGTAAATAGGTAAGAAACATAATAATTTTTGTGCATTGTTAATTGGTAGATTGATCAAATTCCATTTATGTATATATTAAAAAAAGCACATTGTTTTGGAATTTACATCTTGGTCAAGGCAATCTTCTACAATAGTCATTGTGAATTTTGTTTTTATGAACCGCGGGGAGGTTGCTTGCTGCACCTTGAGATAAGTTATATCTCGTACAATCATTATTTCAAATAAAGTTATAAAGAGATATGTCAATTTTGGTGCAGGTTGGCGGCCATATTGGAAAACCAAAGGCGGACACAAGATATTTAAAATGTAATTTCATATTTGGATTCCTTGACCTTGAAAACATAGGTTGTACACATCAAAATCCAATTCGTATCGGTGTTATTAACGGAGATGTAAGACTTTGAAAATAAGAATGGCGGCCATTTTGAAAAATGACCGCCATGGTTGCCACGGGTCGAATCCAGCTGGGGTCCCGTTTTGAAATGTTGAGTTATGGTCCATATAAGTGTGTGCCAAGTGTTACATTTCTATCACAAAGTGCACGATTTTTTGATAATCCTCTGGACTATAAAGGTAGGCTCTAACCCCTCCAGGCTCCATGTATGCGCCTCTCCGACCGCCTTACTCTCGATTACATAAAACATTCTAAGCGTAATGTATATACAGATACAAGAGGGAAAAATGTAATGCTATAGTAGTTTTTTAAATGGCAACATGGTTCATAATAACGTGACAATTGTTCTAATTCCATGCATGATCATAATTATATGGTCGATTTCTCATACATGTATGTAGGCCTATATAGAATACTAGAACCAAGGAGTGTAGGCGGTTTCACCTGATCCATATAATCCAAATCCCGCCATCCAATTCCATTCTGTATAAAATTGTTCTCTTGACCTCAAGCCTTATAGTTTAATATTGGGTGCGTGCGTGGCGCGGCACAACCCTACAGGCGCTTGGGCGCGGAAAGTTTCCCGGTCCGAGACCGACACACACACCAGAAATCTGATCGGGGAATCGGGCATATCACCATTTCTCTGCGTGTGTTAACTGTCCGGTGGCTATTGTTGGCTCGGGTGGTGCCGGACCAAAGTACATGAAAGTATAATATAGTACCGAAATTTATGATTATGTCAGCAAAATCCTCAAAAAAACGTTGTAAAAGGCAAAATATTCGGGTTTCGTCGACGTGGATGCATGGCCCATGTACAAGGAACGAGCTGTTGCGTGGGTCAAATACCTATAGCAGAGCAAGATAAGGCTATAGGCCTGGCCCCTGAATTGCATGAATTGCAGAAGTGATAGTTTGCACTGACGGGCCTATATCTCGAAAAATTACCCTCTCATCTGAACTGTTGGCCTATGTGTATTGTATGTGTACCTAATTTAAAGTGCAATTTGGTCGATGAGAAAAATGGAACTTACAATACAAAAATTGAATATAACGCGAAAATGCAACATCATCTAAAAAACGCCAGTCAAATGACTTATTCGTATATTAAGATTTTCCTTTAAGTGGGTGACCCGGTCGACAACCTCGCCCCCCCCCCCATACCCACCCTTTTATCAAAATTGATATTTATTACTAAGACATTACAACGGTCCTATGTCATATAGTGCACATTTTTTCCGCTTCTACTATCCCACGGCTGCACAAGGACCGGGTTTTAACAAACTCAACTTTGTAACAAATATATTAATTTGGTGATATGCTTCCTGTAGGAGAAAAAAATTGAATCTGGACCTTGATCGGGTCACCTTCTTTAGTGTCCCTCGGACTAGGTAGCCTATAGCCTTTTGAAGAGGGATGGCATGCAGTATTGATAAAAACGGGCCTTTTTTTTAGAGAGAGCTTTCCGTCCTCCACTCTGCATCGACAATACGGTTGTTTTTATCATCTTCTTGGCCAGCACGATTTGGCAGGGGCAGATAGAGCTGGGGAGGGGGGAGGGCGTCCCTTCCACGAACAAGATATCAGATGGTAAAACATGCATTGGACTTAAGCTATATCGTGGTTTATATAGGGGACTAAAGATGTGATTCCTTATCATCTCTATCCTACTCCAAGGCCCGCTCAGCAACTCCTAAACGCATTAACCAACTCAATCATCCTATCTGGGCAATTTAACGGACCTACTTTGGAAGCGCAGATAATTCCATTACACTGCATGCACCCACTTAGTGGAGAGCTGGACCCAGGTTCAAACATCATTCGTTTACCCCGCACTACAGAACAGTTTGCACCTTTAGTATTATTATGGATCCCTCTATATCAACGCTAGGTAAGGTATTACTCTCAAATTGTGGTGTCCCACTATTGTCAATATGGCCAATTGTAAGTTACAACAAGGGTCAACTTTTAAAATGCTCGAATTATGTTGAAATGTATGCCATATTGTCCGTCTTGTAATGATTCCAAAAATGTATACTTTTTAACCATATATGGCCAATGGTTTTGGAGTTAGAGGGTAAACTGGTAAATGGTAAAAGGGTCAATTTCTATTTGTACAGGGGTCAAAATCAGAATTGCTCCAATTTTGTTGAAAAATTATAGAAGTTGTTCATACTATCTAAGTGCGTCAAAATAGGAATAGTTGTACCATCTAAAACAGTGTTAGATATCATGTTTGCACAAATAGTCATAGGCCAACATAATCCAATTGCTTTTGACCTTTTTTACCCTTATCTCCGTAAGTACACATTTACAATAATCAAACTATACTTTTTGGGAGTCCTCTTACCCCTCAGGCAATATTGCAATTATTTTTAAACTATAATCAGATTAAACCTTTTAAGTGTTGAACCCCTGTACAAATTGAGAGTGACCTTTTTTTAAACCATTGTAACAACCATTTATTTTTTACCCTTAACTCCAAACCCATGGTCGTAGGTGGTACCCTATCATTTTGGAATCTTATGATTAGTTGAACAATATGGCATACATTTCCACATGATTGGGTCAGTTTATAAAAGTTTGACCCCCTGTGTAAACTTAAATGGCCCCTATTGAAAAAGTGATACCACAATTTGGAAGTGTCTACCTACCTAGCATTGAGTTAGAGGGTCCATACTAAAGCCTACCAAATGTGTCAACCTTTCTGTAATTGGGAGGTAAAACGAATTCCCTTAATAAGGCCCCTATGATATTCTGCTCCTGCTCTAACTATATCGGTAATGATTTTTTTTTTGGAGGTACCTGTATATACACTGTTAAAAAATGTAACCTGGTAAAGAACGTCGTGTGTTCACTGGCAGCTGGGTGGTACTCACAACGTGCAGAACATAAAATAACTGGGCCATAGAAATGCGAAAAACCATTGCAGGGATTGAAAAATAACGTTGTGAATCTCAGCTTCAACATTATTGTTCTTTTTTTACTTGTTTAAAAAACCGTGTTAAGAATTAAAATTCGGTTATACGAACAATCTTCTCACAATGACATCATAAAAGCGTTGTATTTTACATTATTCACAATATTTGTAAAGATGTTATTTTGCAATTTTGAAAAAAACGGGATGTATTACTATCCTTATACTTCGTTGGGGTGTTTTACATTTGATTGCGCAATTTTACTTTTGATCTTGTACACTGTAAAAAAATTTAGCAATTATCTATCTACAGTTGGTCATATAAGATATCGCTTTGACTAAGGGTAATCAAAATAGGCTTCAGGATTTAATTGCAGAAATTGACGA
>JAMKCH010062429.1:0-48221 GCA_023653785.1 Ophioderma brevispina
GGCCCTTGGGCTTTTCCACTCTTAGGTTGGCTGATAGCGGAGGAGAGGTCATCTAGTGAGAAGGGTGTTGAAAGTGACCCGTCCACGCCAGAGGCTCGACGAAGTTTGGCGATCCCTTTTTTACCAGAGCGAGTGCGAGTGAGAGACATTTCCATGGTTTGGAAACCCTGCCAGTGAGGCGGTTTATGGTCTTCCAGGACTTCCTGATAGAATGAATGACATCAATTACCTGGACTGTCTCCTCCCAGCGCTCAAGACGTTTCCTGACCAAGCAGTTTGTCAGATCTGAAGCCCTGGATGTCGCTTCTTCCCCGAGTTCAGGATTCAAGAATTCATTGTAAAGAGCATCACATTCCTTATCCCAGGATGGGGTATAACTGGGACAACAGCCACGTGGCATGGTCTTCTTTGCTATCTTAATCAAGAGTCTACATGGTGCTCTGTAAGAATTGTCCAGGTTGGAGGAGGTAGGTGTTGGAAGGTCGGGCACTTCTGAATCCACCAGGTTCTCAAACTGGTCCCAGTCTGCCTTGCAGAAATTCCAGCTTTTTACTAGCTTTGTTGGTACAGATTAAGCTAGGCTGTCCTGAGCGATCAGTGATGGTCTATGTTGAGACTTCGGAAAGCGATCGAGAACAGTACGGTGAACAGAAATGACATCCATATTTACAAATGCAAGCTAGGTCAGGATTTGAGGTTGGATTCCACCTTTCAGAGTAGAAACTGTCTGGTTGCTTGGTGTCGTACACCCAGTCTTCTAGGGTGGATCCGTCAGGGTTGGTATTCCTGTAGCCCCAGGTAATGCTATGATTAGCACCAGCGTAGATGCAAGGTGCACCATAAGTAGGTAGAGAATCGGCTTGAAGCTGGGAGTTAGGTGGCTTGTAGACATTGATGACGTGGACATCTACAATTTGGGTCGTTGCAGATTCCAGGGTGAAATCTGCAGGTGAGGTTGCAATGTGTTTCCATTGAGCTGTGTTTCTAACAAAGGTGGCAATCCCATGGGTAGCGCTCTCGTAGTGTGCAATGAACTGTTCCAGCTAGAGTATAGCCGTAAATTATCAGATTGGAACTGTCAGTTGCATGTGTCTCTTCAAGGAGAATCGCAGTGCGTTTTTGTAAGATGTTGATCTTTACTTTGCCCTAGTGAGTCCTTCCACATTCAGTTGAAGCACAGAGATGCCATCTGACTTGACATCCGATGATGCCTGCCCTGATGAGGGCACATGTTCAATACTGACATTAGGTTGTGTCCTCTGACGGGGCGTGAGAAAAATACAGTGATTTAAATAGACAACAGTGAGTTAAAAAGACAATGAGTTAAAAAAAGACCGCAGGGATGTTAGCGTAGCCTCCGGTTGATTATCATTCGCCTGATCAAAATCATTTTCGGGGCTCATAATCTTGGCGGCCTTAAAAAGTATTACATGCACACATTATATGCACAAATAGTTACCACTAAATCAGAATCAGGGTCTTCATAGTACATGCATGGTGTTATACATAAGTAGTTTTCACTAAATCAGAATCAGGGCTTATAGTCTAGTGGGTAGAAAGGGTGTTCGTGCACCCCCCTGAAATAAACTTCTAATCAACGTCTTTATATCAGAAAAAATACGTAGAAAACGATTAGCTATGTCAATCAAAATGTGTCCCACATATCATTTTATGCAAATTTATGCAAATTAGTATCGCCATTACAGAAAAATACAATTTTGATATATCTCAGCCAATACTGTTGATAAATGAACAAATGAGGTGCCAGGACCTATGTGTTAAGGGTCAAAGATCAAGATGGAACCCATGGTGACTTAATATGCAAATTAGGGTCGCCATTAACTAAAAATCCATATTTGGATATATCTTGGCCAATATTCCACATACCTGCCCAGATAAGAATACGAGACTTGTTTTGAGGGTCGATGATAATTTAAAAGGCACTCATAAATTATGTTCATATGTCACTAACATGTTCACCTGCAAATACTTAGAATATGCAAATACTAAGAATATGCAAATTAGGGCGTTCAACTTGATGTCGATAGTCTCGTTTTTGGGATAATTGTAAGAAACTTTGCTTTGTTGGCCAAGTAAATTTAGACTAACACATCTATACATAATACTCTAGTGCAGGCGCGTAGCCAGCCCAGTGGTTCCGAGGGGGCAATTTCCTGGTAGGTGCATCAAATTTCCCGTTCACAAGCAAAAATTTCCCGGTCGCATGGCAAAGAATCCGAAAAAGGGCTAATTTAACATAAATATCAGTGTTTTATTTCCCGATTTCCCCTCAAAAAAATTTTCAGAGGGCTACTCTGCCCCACCTGGCTACGCCACTGCTCTAGCGTGATGGGGACCCCATTTTGCTGGAGTTAAAACCAATCCAGATAGTATTTGTAACATTTCTCTTAAATTCAGGGTATGCAATAATACAAGACTAATGCGAGACTAAGATACTGCGTTGTTATCATGCCGAAAAGAAACGTGAAGGACAGAACTCTAGAGTCTCTAATGATTCTCTGCCAACATTCAAGTGTGATATCCATATTGCATCATGGTAGTTTTACACCCTCAGTAAATTTAAAGGAGCTGCAGGAGAAACATTTACTTGGCCAAAGACGTTTCTAAAATCACCCCAAAACAAGAATATCAACATTAAAACAGATCTGTAGTTATTAAATACTTAAGCATTTTCTCTTTAATTCAATGTGTGCAATGATTAAAGACTAATGTAAGACTTAGACAGTGACATCTTGTAATCAAGCCAAAACGAAAAAAGTGAAGAAAATGATTCTTCAGTCATCGATGACTCTCTGCCAACATGCATCCGTCATGTATTATCCATATTGTAGCATAAAATCAAGGAGGCAAATAGAACGACTATGTTCGTATGTCAACCAGAAAGAAATGTTTAGTCTTGTAGGACATTGGAACTCATATCTTCAAAAACAGTGCGATCTTACTGTTATATTCATTACCCTTGCTTTTTCTGTCTGTGTCTGTGTGTGTGTGCGTGATATGAAAATGAAAACTATCGCTCTGAGAAGGGTTAACATTTGCCTGTAATATCTGCATACTTCGATGGATTAAAACCAAACTTGAGTCATAGATGCAACATGGAATCCCTCAGTGATAAAACGCCTACAGAAGGACCCAATGAAAGACCATATCTCCTTCAAAAGGTAGAGCACAACAAAAAAGTATGCAGTTGCATTTTGGGAATAACTGTTTCTGAAGCTATTGCACAAGCTTACACTCCTGCAAACGTCGACAAGTGTCAAGGTGTTGCTCTCCTTCGTAACAATATTCTGCAGGCTTTCCATGAGTCCATAGACCCTCGAGTATGATTTTCTGGGTAAGTAGTCCCTGTTGTAGAGATGAGTGCCTAATCCAGGCACGGGCATCTTGCCTTTGCGGCCGATCCCATACAAACTATTCTTGCATATGGTAGTATAGATCGTGCCATTCTCAAAAAATGGTGTGAATGATGAACCATCAGGAAACTTTGGGCCAATGCGCGGGAAGTGAAATGGTGGGAGAACTTCTGGTGCGTTGACTTTCAAGGTAGGCTGACCTTGCAACTTATTTACCAACCCCCGGCAGCATTCTTGTCTTCTGACTCCATTTGCACTTCCTGAATCATGATCCCTGCAGCACTGTTGACATTGTTGCTGCCATGGACATTAGTAGAGTTATCCGTTTTCCCAGTGGAATACGATGATGAATTCTGTCATAATTTGAGGTCTATGTTAAGGCCTATGTTGGTTCTTTTTCCAGGGCCTTGGGCAGGGCTGTTTCTAACTCTAAATCCAAGTCATAAACTATCAGAGTGGCCAAACCGGTGCAGAATCATGGTGAGATGCTTGCTTTGGAACATATATCTGAGACTGACAATATTGCAGATTAATTTCCATTGTCCCTCTGGCACTGCACTGTACAGGTCTTGCCCATAGACGTTTAAATTTTGCGCTTATCTCTAAGTCGTCTTTACAAGCTTTAACCAGCAGGTATCAGCAGGTATGTATTTCTCAGATGCCAGCTCCATGTCGTCGACTGTGTTGGAGGCCAAGGAAGGTCTATGGACTCATGTAAAGCCTGCCGAATATTACTTTTTTTTTTTTTTTTTTTTTATGATTTTCTGGGTGGGGAGTCCCAGTTGCAGAGATGAGTGCCTAATCCAGGCACGGGCATCTTGCCATTGCGGCCGATCCCATACAAAATATTCTTGCATATGGTAATATAGATCGTGCCATTCTCAAAAAATGGTGTGAATGATGAGCCATCAGGAAAATGTGGGCCAATGCGCGGGAAGTGAAATAGTGGGAGAACTTCTGGTGCGTTGACTTTCAAGCTAGGCTGACCTTGCAACTTATCTACCACCCCCCCCCCCCGGCAGCATTCTTGTCTTCTGACTCCATTTGCACTTCCTGTATGGTGAGATGGTTGCTTTGGAACATATATCTGAGACTGACAATATTGCAGAGTAATTTCCATTGTCCCTCTGGCACTGCACTGTACATGTCTTGCCCATAGACGTTTAAATTTTGCGCTTATCTCTAAGTCGTCTTTACAAGCTTTAACCATGCAGAGGAACCGGATATAGTCAGCAGGTATGTATTTCTCAGATGCCAGCTCCATGTCGTCGACTGTGTTGGAGGCCAAGGAAGGTCTATGGACTCATGTAAAGCCTGCCGAATATTACGAAGAAGGAGAGCGACATCTTCACACTCGATAAAGTTGAACCAGACCCATTTTCTGGGCCCGTGATTCACTTTGCTCCCTTTGCTCTTCCAAGAGGATTAGATTTGGGGCTTTTTGTGGATAACGCCTTTAATCTCTACTTTGTCACGGAAAATGAATTTTGGTGGGAAGAAGGGTCCACCGGAAGACAATCTATGAGGGGAGGAGGGGCGATATCTCTGTGAAAGTAATGCTTCCATTCGTGTATCATCTACAGACGGTGATATCCAACTCGTTCAAGATCAGAGTTTTTTGCTAATCACAATTAGGTATCTGATCACAGACTGATAGCATGCGATATGGGGACTTATATGATTGGCGGAGATGTCGCTCCATATGAAGCTGCTCCAATTTGTCTCCTGCAGTTCCTTTAAATTTACTGAGGGTGTAAAACTGCCACGATGCAATGTGGATATGACATATGCATGTTGGCAGAGAGTCATTGGAGACGGTAGAGTTCTGCTCTTCACGTTTTCTTTTTGGCATGGTAACAACACAGTATCTTAGTCTCGCATCTGTATCATTCCATACCTTGGATTTAAGAGAAATGTTACAAGAATTATGTATAGATGTGCAAGTCTAAATCTACTTGGCCAACAAAGTTTCTTACAATTACCCCCAAAACGAGACTATTGACATTGAAGGCCCTAATTTGCATATTCTTAGTATTTGCAGGTGAACACACGAACATAATTTATGAGTACCTTTTAAATTATCATCAACCCTCAAAACATAGGTCTGGTCATCTTATCTGGGCAGGTATGTGGAATATTGGCCAAGATATGCGCAAATATGGATTTTAGCTAATGGCGACCCTAATTTGCATATAATGTCATCATGGGGACATCTGGTAATTTTCAAAATGGTTCCATCTTGATATTTGACCTTCAAAACATAAATCCAGTCATCTTATTTGTTCATTTATCAACAGTATTGGTTGAGATATATCGAAAATTGTATTTTTAGCTAATGGCGACCCTAATTTGCATATTATGTCATCACGTGGACATCTGGTAATTTTCAAAATGGTTCCATCTTGATCTTTGACCCTCGAAACATAGGTCCAGGCACCTCATTTGGTCATTTATCAACAGTATTGGCTGAGCTATATCGAAAATTGTATTTTTCTGTAATGGTGATACTAATTTGCATAAATTGCATAAAAATGATACGTGGGACACTTTTTGATTAACATAGCTAATCATTTTCTACGCATTTTTTCTGAAATAAAGGCGTTGATTAGAAGTTTATTTCAGGGGGGTGCACGAACACCCCTTCTACCCACTAGACTATTACATCATACATGGGGTAACAATGATATGGTCTTCTGGAAATGTTAGTGTCAAACTTCTATTATATTGCAGGATGAGCTTTTAAGATAGCAACCACATGTTTGTAAACTTTGACGATTGTGAATTGCTTCATTAAGTTTAGGCTTAATCAAAAATGCCTAACAAAATGCTTGTATAAGACATAAAATTTAACAAAAATGGCTGCCATTTTAGTTCTTTATACCAATTGTGATGATGTACCATTTTGTGAAATGACTATTAAACCCCGATGTATTCTACTTCAAGTGTTTGCGATAAATTATAAATTAAGGAAAGTATTTTCTTTCAAGTTCTCCTTGTGTAATTGTATTCGACATAATCAGAATTTGTGTAAAAAGGGGGGCCATTTTTATTTAAAGCCATGGCATGGTTTTGTTTTTTAAAATTTCAAAGTGATTTTACAGCTGTAATAAATTCTGTTGGACAATGCACCCTATAAAGTTAACGAATTGCTAGAAAGTATAACTTTATGTCTGCTATGTGCATAGATATGCGAATATGTGATTCAAAATGACCGCCATTTTGAATTCAAAAAAATATGCACAACTATTTATCCATTTGTGAATGTATGCAAAAAATTGCAAGTAATTGCTGGTAAAAATGTGTCGCTTTATGTCTGTTATGTGCAGTAAAAACATGCTGAAATATGTAACAAAACGGCCGCCAATTTGAAATTCAAGATGGTTGCCATAGGGATGTTAGGAAAAATATGCACACTAATTTTCTATTGGACAATGTATGCAATTGATTGAAGTAATAGCTGAACCAAAAATGTGCCTCGTTATGCCTGTTATGTGCAGAAACGTTGAAATATGTGATAAAATGGCCACCATTTTGAAATTCAAGATGGCTGCATAGGGATATAAGGAAAAATCTCACTGAGAGATTTGGACTTTTAGATGAACGATTTATTATGCATGTATTCATTCTCTGATTGTGTTTGCATGGAGAGACGGTGGTATATTACTTGGGGACGGTAAGTTCCGTGTACATGGGGCTAACGTTTCCAAAGTGTACGGAATTACAGGCCCAATGTAAATTTGACATACTTTCGTAATTTTGCTCTAATTTCCTTTAAAGAGGACACTGGCACATTTGAAAAATAGTGCGCCCTCTAGATTTTCAAACAAAAAAAAAAAAAAAATTGATATTTTTCCCTGGTTATAAACTTGTATAAACATTAGCCCTAGAGGAATATTAAACCTAAATCAGCACGCTTTTATGGGTAACTCCGGCGACATTAATTCAGCAGATGACGCGGAAATGGCGTTTAAGACAAGAAAACACACGCCAGAGTTTATTCAAAGGCATGCATTTTATTTGACGGTTCTGTGACTGTGTGGTTTTAATCTCATGAGTACGAGTCTATGATATTCATAGTCTTTAGCCTCGTATTAATGCCCTATCTTTTTTGGGGTTATGTTATTTTTAATGGTACAATATATCCATATTCTTCAAGGCTAGAATATCATCTGGTGTCTTTTGGTACACTAGGTCCTTTTCCTGCCCAACGACGATATGTATATAGTTCCAAAGACGATTTAAGTATGACTAAATGTATATAACAGATAAACAAGGTGAACTTGGATTTACGCGATGCGTGAAATATGTACCCTCCGAAGTCGCGAATCACTTACATGCGTTAAATGCATCTACAATGTATAAAGTCTACAATATGAACCTTATCCGTCCCTCTCCCCGACACCCGCCCGTCCCTCTCCCCGACACCCGCCCGTCCCTCTCCCCGACACCCGCCCGTCCCTCTTCCCTCCCCTCCCCCTCCCCGATCATCCAACCCTCCCTCCCACTCCCGGACACCCCTCCCCGACACCCCTCCCCGACCGACCCGACAACCACCACACCACCCTCACCGACACCCCACCCCCACTCCCGCCCCACCCCAGCCCTCCCAAACACCTCCCCCCCTCCCCGCCTGGGACCACCACCCCACTTCTCCGAGACACCCACACCCCTCCTCCTCGCCGAGACACCCCACCCTCTGGCCGAGACCCCCTACCCGATACCCTTCCCTCTCCCTGACACCCCACCCATCCCCTCCCCCTCCCGACCCGACACCTCATCCCTCCCCTCTCCGACACCCATTGCATATCCATTGATACCCTTTCAAAGCGATACAACAAGTACCAGTATTCAATGAGGACCAATGATAAAAAATGTCCTGTAATTGGCCCAACATGCAATTAAATCAATTACAGATTCACGCAAAGATGTATGGCAGAGTAGTCTTTTACATAGAGAAGGAATTATGATATCTGATGTACTGTTCCAGTGATACAGTAATACACATATTTAATTATATCAATTGCTCAAAAATGCCCCCTTTAATGGCCTCACCAAGCACTTTGAACCAAACTGATTCACGCAAAGATGTATGGCAGAGCACCATGATAGGCTTCCATGTAGTGAAGGAATTCTGTATATCTGACTGTTTGCAGCGATACAGGTATTACGCATATTTTAAAATAATTAGCTCATTTGCATACCTTTGCCACATTATCACACCTTTTCTCAAATGGCAAAAAGATGCGCACCTTGATAGGCTTTCATGCAGGAAGAATCTTTTGTGTAACCGATGTCCCTTTCAAAAATAGAGTGGTATGCAATAATTAGCTCATTTGCATATGTTAATTTCCGGAAATACGCCTAAAAATCTAATCAGGTCGAGAACTATTCAACCCGCTTCCTTACATCAAGTTACATCCTATACGCCTTACAGAACTCCATATAAAAACTTGGTATACAAGCGTGCGGCAAAATCTTCTGAAATTATGCAAATTAGATACTTACAAAAAATCAATGTTACAATTGGAATGCAATGGTAGGTGTTGGTATGAAATTTAAATTAAAAAATTCTTAACACAAAATATGAAAACCGCGTTTCCGTTTAATTACTTTTACTGCCATGAAAAATATTACCTCAGCTATCATAGAAGAATAAACAAAAATGTTTCGGTATAAATTTACTTATGGGGTCAAAATTGATAACGTGAAACATATTTAGGCCAATGTTAAAATGGGGAATACATTTGCTAAAATATGTCCCTCTGAGAAAGTAGTCAATAATTATAATGTTACAAAAATAACAAAAACCAAAAATACCAATAGATAAAAATGGCCATTGGAAATTCTCCTTTGTACAGAATGAGGAACGTAAATTTGAATAACACCAAAATCTAAAAGAAGATAAAGTGACTTACTTAAAGGGAACAGTCAGGAACTTGCTGATTCGGAAACATCGAAAAGAAAATCATTCCAAAAATTCGTATTCTGGTATTTTTGTTACTGGCATTGATATGCTAATTTAGCCTGCAAGTGGGTTAGCTTGAAACCCGTGTATTGAAGACAATGCAGTACTTTAATCTGATTCTGTAATTTCTATACTCGCGTATCAAAAAATTGCGATTGAGATCACAAAGGACTATCCCTGCGAATATCCCAGATTATAAGCGTAATATTGTTGCCCCATGACTGTACCGTTTGACCTCACACACACAAAATTATTGATCTCTTTTATCAGCTTTTCTGTAGATTTGGAGTTCGTCATCGCTGTGTGTGTATTTGAGGAAGACGGTATGACAAATTTCTCAATACTTCATTTTTTTTTTTTTTTTTTTTTTTTTTTTTTTAAAAACTTACATTAATTTAGTAGTTATATGGAATTGTACATAGAATCTTTGAATTATAAGCTAAAAAAAAATGCATTCTAACATTTTTGGTTTCTCTGGCTTATCGCTGCTTATCCCTTTAAAGACTATTAACTGTAGCAAATAGGACAAGTTTACGCCCGTTAATTCATATGGATTCCTCCCCACTCTATACTAAATTATTATAGGCAGCAATATTCGAAATAGTTGTTTGTCATAGCACGGTCAAAAAAAACAGCAATAGTAACTAGAAAGGTTGTCTTTGCACCACGTTACAAAATGAACAATAATAATGCAAGTGGATTTAAAACTAACTTAGAAAAAGTTGTTGAACGTTGCTAATTAAAGGACACTATCAGTGATTTGCTAAATCGGCCAATCGAAAAAAATCATCAAAAATCAGATTTTTACATGTATTTGTAACAAGTACAGGTATCCTAACATTACCCTGCAAGTGATAAGACAGAGAAGCCAACTAATAAGGACAGAATCGGAATGATTTTAGTCATACGTCCGTTCGCGACAACTAACTACAAACACGTAATGAATGGGAATGTATCGTTGGAACACTGCCGTGTTTTCTTCCTTTTCTTGTCAATTCTACAGCTGGAAAAAGGTAATTATGAGAACTTCTACAGACGTATCATTCAATTTGAAGCTATTCATGCACATTCAATATTTTTCAAATCACTGATGGTGTCTTTTAAGTAACCTTCAACACCTTCTGTGGTAAAATTACATATTCTTAGTCGGCTAAGAACCATCTATATTTGCGATATCTTTCTTTACGGATTTTAGCTGGAATAATACAAATATAAATGTCTGACCGCCCCTGAAACCATCTTACCAAAAATCCCAGCATTTTTATTTTAGATTCTTATACTTTCCAAGAACGTACATACATTTATAGGTCCTGCTTGGTCTGCACAAGTGATTCAACAGAGTAAAACGATTTTACACACGGATGACTGCGCTTCATTCATCTGTGGATACAAGCCACATATCAAAAAAAAACTGAATCATACTCAAGGTGAAACAGTTGAGAAACCCAAGGTCTCCTAGAACCGTATTGATAGGAAACGCCTTTACTTCAAATTACCGTCAAAGCAATTTAAAACAAAATAACAAATTAAAAAAAAAAAAAATCAAAAATTTTTTAGTTGTACCGGGTATTTGAAAAGCATGCCTTCAGTAACCTCGTCTACTAAGCCCATTTTTGAACAACAACCCCCGAAGAGGGGTGGTTACCACCCCACATGAATTTTCCTTATTGGACATCCATTCTTACAAATTTGGTACTAAACCCGGGGGGCCACCTGTATTCAAAGGTGGATATGATGCGTGAACATGGACTTTCAAAATGCACCGTCAACCACCACGTATTTTCACCGACTAAAAACAAGCTATACCCAAACAAGTATTTTTATCTGTTTATGATACCCTCAAAAGTACGCAGTGCACTTGAATCGTAAATATGGTAGGCGTTTCATATAGATTAGGCATTGATGCGCAAATGAGGTATTATAATTGAATCCGTCATGCGCTGTGTGACATTGTGCAGTAGATGTTGACGAATGAATGGCAATACCTCATTTGCATCAATGGGACCTATATGAAACGTCTTACCATATGAAAATTATACCCTTTATTATCTCGCTTGGTGTTTACTGCCCACGTTCCGATTACAATATTATGGGATGATTTTGATCCCTGCTTAATGAGATCATGGACATAATAGAAAGAAGGACAACCAACGCGAACCCCACCAATTACCTACTTCGATTACCCATCCTAGCGACAAAAGCTAGGAACTCGCTGTGTCTTCCTGTGCTTATACCACCGAGCCCCGTTTGTTGCTCTATATCTTCTTCGCCCGCCGGTCGCTTCCGTGCATCCGGCCCCAGCTGTCCCCACACCTTGGCCCTTTGACCGGTGTTGTGACCCCGACTCTACTCATGAGGGGTTTTTTTGAAAAATGCACAATACATTCAATTTCCATCTTTTTGGCACAGTTGTTGTCACCAAATAGAGGAGAATTTTGTTCAGAAAATACCGAAACCCATCAAAATCCGTCATTCCTTTGTGGAGCTACGACTGTAGAAAAAATAAGCTTGCATTTTGGGTGATTTTGTGACCCGTAATTGTTAAAAATCTCTGTGAAAATAATCTGAAAATTTACGATCACTTCCGACTCTTGCGAAACGGTGTTATGAAAGTCACTGTACCTTGTAACAATGTATAACTTCTGAACTGGCCGCCAAGTGCGCCCAAAACGGGTCATTGATCATCGAACAACACAAAATTGTAATATTTTAACTTCGGTTATGTTGAATTTGTTACGTAGTGGCGTTGATAGCCGCTACCATGTCGAACTGATTCCAATGTCAGTTTCATCTGAAAATATGATGGGATAAGTTCATACTTTATACCTAAAAATGTATAAATTATAAATTAATTAACCCTCGTCCTTACGAAGGGGGGTTGTTACGCTCTTTCTGTTCTTTTCGCCCAACCAAAAACCCGGTGTCAAATGAGTTAAAGTGTTGACATTTTATGCTCCGTTTAATCCCCCCCCCCATTAAAAACACTACAGGGGTATAGGAAAGGTAAACGGTGTGATCCCAAAGTTAGGATAGGGGGTGGGCAATCACCCCCCCCCCCCCCCCCCCCCCATAGGCGTAATAAATCCGGGTGATGGGGGATATATCCCTCCCATATTCGATGTACGCGCGTACATAGCTGTGCGAAAAAACCACCCTTTTTACGCGTTTTCTTGTTCACGCATCTTTTCCACCTTTGAATACAAGTGGGCACCCCGGGCGGGGGTACTAAATGTAAGCTTAGGAGAGTGTCTCCATTAGTATCAAATTAAAGAGACATGGCAAAACTCGAAAAATTAGTGCGCCCTCAAGATTGTTAAAATTTATATTTTGCATGATTGTAAAAACTTTATATTAGCCCTCACGAAAATGACTAAACCGAATATTAGCGCCCATATGGTAAAGAGAAGATTTTATAATAATGATCCGGCTCGTCATTTATTCCGCAGGACGATGAAATGGAAATGGCTTTGAACACAAGAAAACACTCGGCCGGAGTTGATTCCCAAGGCATGCAACCTGTTTGATTGGTCTGTCTGGTGACCTTGTGGTTTTAAATCATGAGTACGAGTCTATGATATTATGTGATACACACCTTGTCGATTAAAGTTACGGCGAACTTAAAGTTATAGCCAACAAATTACCTGAATGTCTTTAGCCTTTTTTAATATTCCATTGTTTTGGGGTATGTTATTTTATGTGTAAAATATATCCTTTCTTCCAATGGCCTAGACTTTCATTGCGAGCAAATTTGAAGAATTTCTTGGTATTTTGTGAAAAGAGCCAGTCCGCTTAATGATTAAGCATATCCCATTATGACGTCACTGTAAATGTTCATAAGTTAGAGAAAGTATCCGCATCCTGGCTTTATAGAGGTGGAATGGGAAAATTGCTATTGTGCAATTTTACCGGCTCAAAAACAATAAATAACCACCTATATAAAACTATTCTTCCCATAATGTAGGCCAATACCGCATGAAAATAGCATATTCCTTTTTTTGTGTTAAGTGGTTTAGGCTGCACTGACCATATTTCTATTACTTTTTGTAAGTGGTTTCTTCTGCTAGCACTGACCATTATTTCTATACCATTTTTTGGTTTTAAAATTTGAATTTTCCCCTATTCTAAACTGTGTGCTTAGCAAAATTGACAGTTTTCCTGACATTAATTTTATTGACGTTTGTTGGTACTTTTTGGTATAAAATAAAATAGGAGGACCATAGCTATCTATTGGTACCAAACTCAAGTGTATGTGATATTCCTTCTGTGTACTAGGCATTTTGGTACTTCTCTCCTGAAGGGGGCTGGTTGCCACCCCTACCCTTCACTTTGAAATCGCCCTGTACCTTACCTAGCCTGGTGGGTGGGTGTTTTTTCGTGAACGGCGCGTCAAGTGTCAATTATTCCTTGAAACCGGAAAAAGGGGGTTTATTAGGGGGAAACACCTAGAGGGGGTAAACCAACCCCAATGTGCTTTTATAGAATGTTGTAATAAAAACAACAAAGTGAAGCCAATTTTTTTAAACTATAACATATGGCAATTTGATTTTTCTGTCAAGGTTAGTGAGTACGGTTAAACGAAGGCGATGTCAAAATTACGGATTCTTGGCCACAACGGTCTGTCCTTTGATGCAGCTTGCATTTGGCGATTATGAGCGAAAATGTGGGTGTGCAAGCGCTCGAATCTTCAAGTAGCGTTAGCTCACTTCCAATACTAAAGCCAACGGTAGATGTATAAAATGTAAGCTTCTGAAGTACAGGGACGAGGATATGGTTATGAAATGCCTCTTGAAACGACAAAACGTATCCAATCGGCAGGGACCTGTGGACATGTGTGAGCAAAACCAACCTGTCAACATCTCAGTATCCATCAGGGGGATTTGGATGTGTGAGCAATACCAACATGTCAACATTCAGTATAATTCAGGGGGTTGGGGACATGTCCACCCCCCCCCTTCCTACCTGGATCAATACCAAAAACAAAAAAAAACATGTCAACATCTCAGTATCAATTCAGGGGGTTAGGGACATGTGTGAGCAATACCAAACATGTAAACATCTCAGTATCAATTAGGGGGTTGTGGACATGTGTGAAACAATACCAACATGTCAACTCTCAGTATCAATTGCAGGGGGTGTGGGAAATGTGTGAGCAATACCAACATGTTCCAAATCTCAGTTATAATTGCAGGGGGTTGTGGACAGTGTGAGCAATACCAAATGTCAACAATCTCAGTAATCAATTTGCAGGGGGTTGTGGACATGGTGAGCAATACCAACCTGCCAACATTATCATTTCAATCAATAAATGCAATCAATCAAAACTTTATTTCCAGAATCACAAATAACATACATACAATTCACACAAATGATTATTGAGGAGGGGACCAAGAGGCCAAAAGGCCAGAAGAGGGCCCCACCAAAGGATAAACTAATACAATGTATGAAAAAGAAATAACCAAACCAAGAATAACAAGCACACAAGACGAGACAATGCTCCAAAAGAAAAACATTATAAATGTTCATTTCACTAATATTCTATAATTCATTAAGTTCAAAAATGCAATGCAAAAAAAACAGCATTCGTAAGATGAAAAGAGTTTTGAACTTCAATTTATTTCTGAAGTGCTTAATCAATTTGATTTCTTAAATTGGTTCAATATATTCAAAGATATAGGTCCAGAGTTCTTACTGTTTGATCAGAGAAACACCTGTTGTGTTCGTGGCAAAAGGTAGAATTGTTTCCCCATATGTCTTGTGTGGTAGTTATGTATTCTCAATTGCAGGGGGCTGTGGGCATGTGTGAGCAATACCAAAAGGCCTAACAATATCAGTATCAATTCAGGGGGTTGTGGAAAGTTGAGCAATACAACACGGTCAACATATCAGTATCAATTTGCAGGGGGCTGTGGGCATGTGTGAGCACTACCAACATGTTAACATCTCAGTATCAATTGCAGGGGATGTGGACATGTGTGAGCAATACCAATAGTGCCAGCATCTCAGTAACAATTTGCAGGGGCTGGGGGATGTGTGAGCATCAATTTACAGGAGGAGATTTGACTGTGGTGAGCGATAACAAAACTGCTAACATATTTCACACAAGCTCCACAACACCAGGGCTGTATGGGTTACTATGGAAAAGAGGCGGATGATTGATATTATATTTGATTAAAATTTCGAAACCAATTAGAGCACAATGTTTTGCGATATTTTAATTATTTCTTATATGAAAAACAGATGCTATCGTTACCCTTCATGAAGGGAATTTCATCGGCCTCACATTTTGGGCCCTCTTCTTATAATACGAAAGTACACCTCTCAAAACGGTTACTGAATTTTAGTTTGAAATGTGCACATTGAGATCCACTACAACAATGTAATGGTCGACAAAAACAAGATATATATTAAATATAATGATTTTTAAAGTAAAGTGGCTTGTTAAAATGGATACGCCATTTAAAATCCTTAAATACTGTAACCCTAATTAAAGTACTCACCGAGTAAGCCACCTATGAAAATGTACAAGAAACAGCAAAGTCTGGTTAAATCCATGTTTTATGTAGAAACCATGCTGGATTTGAAAAAAAAATGGAAATTTAATGGTGCAGTTTGTGCATTTTGAATTTCAAGTCAAATATGATAGTAAATCATATTCGCAGTTTATTCAGAATCTGGGGTACATAATTTATCTAAAAATTACAGGCTGTCCCCTCAAAAAACGTTAACACTCGGAACAGAGGCATTTTACTAAAAACTGAAGTACGCAAGGGTATGTTGGTATGATCACCCTAAGCCAAGTAAATTAACTTTTATTTGCAGTTTATTTCATTTCAAATCCGATATGTACAAACAAAAGATATGCCTCTGAAATATGACGAGTGCACAACAATCGGATTGGTACGTTTGCATTGGTACATTTGTAAGATTGCAGGAAACATGATTTGAACATATTCAAATGGAAGTATTGATTAACTTGTGAGCCATATGAAGACATTGACAATTCCCTTTTAAACTTCCATTATGGTCAAATAAAGTGTGAACATTGTCTTTATGGTCGGGGGTACTTTGAGATGTTGTTTTTTAAAAAATACATCAGTCAATTCGCCTTAATTCGCAGGCTTAACCTTATAAATAGCTTCAAAACCCATGCGTACATTTCGTTTTACCAACATTTCTTTGGTTAGAGTGTGAACAATTTTTTGGGGGACAGGCCTGTATATTTAGAAAGGAAACACGTTCTTGTGCAAGCATTAAACTAAAAATATCCATTTTTATATATAATTATATATATATATATGCAAAAAGAAATGGATAAACAATATATCATCGGCCCCCCCCGGTCACTAGTGACGTATGCAACATTTTGGACTTTTTTTTTGAGAAACTTGGGCAATACGTTGTATTGACCTATTCTACATATTCCCCAACCTCGAAGTGGCGTAATTAGGAAAATATTAATTGACTGATAATGCAATTATTTACAAGAACATAACGACGTTATTTGGAAAATCCCATCTGCCGACAGGCTATGCATCCGTATCTCATTTTGGAGTATTCGCCGGGTCACATAGTGACGTATTTTGCGATGCATTTTGCAGTTCACGGGAGAATTGGTATTTTGGAGTTTTCACATAGTCACGTATTTGCGCAAACGCTTCAAATAACGACGCATTTGCGCTGTCCGTATTTGTTATTTACATGTTGAAATGGCTTGTTGTCGTTTTCACATAGTGAAGTATTTTAGTTAACATCACTTTTCGCAAATCTAATAATTAGTTAAATATAATTGAAATTTAACTATTTCGGCGCATTTTCCACTAGGTTTTAATTTAAATATATGTTTTATTAATTTTGGTGTCTCCTGAAAATTACGAAATGCCACCATTAAGAGGTGTTCGCATGGGGCCCCCACACTTTTTACATATGTGGTTTTGAACTTTACCTCTTGAGTTAAATATGAGTTTTTACGCCCAGAAACGGCTCTACACTATAATATATATAGAGATATATATAATATATATATAGATACTATATATATATATTATATTACTTACCAACATTGAACACTCAACTTATGGAACCAACTCCTCTAGGTGTTAATTAATTACCAAAACTTCGGTGTTAACAATTTAAATTTGTAACGTATGATTATTTTAGTAGAAATCGCTTGATTTTGTTGTGTTTGCTTCTATTTTTTTGTAACTGACTGCCTGTAACAAATCATTAATAAAAATCACAACATGACATAATTTTAAAATTATGCAGCAACACCGAGTGGTGTCAAATACTAAATTTCGACACCAGAATCTAACACCAACGAGATGAAACTGACTTGGTGCTTTAAATTTAAACACCAAGTTTTTGCAGTGTAGGACTAGACGGACCATTATAAGAAACTTTTTCAAAAATGTTTAGAGCATTATAAAAGTTGAACCATGGGTAACCACTAAATTTGTTTGACGAGTTGCCCAATATTTTTGCGTATTGTGCAGTTTTGGGCGGTACGCGCTACTCGCACTGAGTATTGCACACCAGCGTCAGATCATAATAATAGCAATTACTGGTGGTGTAACAGATTGCAAATTTTATCACACCCTACAGTGGGATGCAACATGATTTATGACTCTCCTTAGTTAATTCATATACTCCAGTTGGATGTTTTTCTGGGTAACATACGAGTCGTCTTGTATGACATGATTCCCATATTAGGGTGGTAAGACCTTACCCCTGCACCCCACAAATGACAAAAGAAGAAAATAGCATGGTTTAATTATGATTGTTTTCGATAGCTTTACTTGTTAGAGACATGAAAAATCCGATTTCTGATGATTTTTCAATTTTCTCATTTAGCAATCACTGATACTCCTTTACTTGAATGCGTAAAGCTGTCATAGATATTGAGCATTGCAAAATGCTTGACTAGTTAAACAGAGAATCAACCCTCTTGGTCTGCCCCTGCTGGAGCACAATGCACCCCAAGACTCTTGCGTAATTCAGTGAAGCAGCCAGACGTTGTACCCATTCTCTGGCTGGATCATATTTGAGAACGAAAGAAGAACACCTAGCAAAGGATCCATGTCAAAGTAAGGTTTTCATATCCTATAGATAAGTCCAGTCTAATAATTCCATTTTCAAAATACAAAACAACAATACAGTAGAATATTTCAAAATTTTAATTTGTATTATTTTGTAAATATGTCTTTCAGGTGCCGTGGAAGACCAGGCTTGGGAAGAACAGAGTATTGGTCATCTAGCATATGCTGTTTAGTTTTAGAACAAGGAAAAAGGTTGGTCTCAGGAAAATACAAATATTCACACATTGTTCCTTATTTGTGGCTAGATCATGATTACCATATGCCCCTAGATGGGCCCGTTAATTTCTATTGTGATGTGTTTAACAGATTTCATCTTTTATGGCAATATCATTGTGCTTATTTGTATGTGTGAATCTCATGTATCAAGAATAATGGAATATTGTATCAGAAGAAATATTTGTAAGAAAATGTGGACTATTAAATGTTTATAAACTTTACACAACAAAAACACCACACCCAAATTGGTCCCTTTTGAAAAAAGTTGACACCCACAATTTGAGACCACGATTAAACTACCTCGCAATTCATATAGAGGGTCCTACTAACCACCAAACGGGTCCAAAACTTAGATATAGACAGGAAAAAACGATGATGTTTATCCCAGGTCTTTGCTCCCGCCTTATAGTATAGACCTTTTGGCCAAAATAGAGTGTACTTTTGGGTTAACACTTGATGAAAGAGAAATCAATTAAACACTATACGGAAAAAGCACATAAACCCCATTCACCTCTAATATGTGTATATTATTTTTCGTGCAGAAATTACATGAATGAATACCAAACTGAGGTCAAAAGGGTTTTTTAGGTAAGAAGAGAAAGAGCAGCATTTTTGGTTTTTGCAAATCCTAGTTTCCAATCTTGTCCAACGTTGCGTTTTTTCCTCCTTTTTTCCTACCTACTTTGGAGTGTCATCATCATCTGTCGTCCGTAGACGGAACGTCTAGCAATCTGAGACAAATTGTACCATGTTTGCTTTATCCTTCATGATTGCGATGTTCACTGCATGCAATCTAATATCGTTATCAATGACATCAGGATAACTACGTTTCCTGCCACAGCTAGGTTTTCCTCCAGGTGGTTGTCCACAATCGTGGACTATAAGTCGGTCCAATTGTCAGCATGCATACTGGTTGCGTCTCTTTTTAATGGTTTTCTGATAGGAAGTGTCTATCTCCAGAATACCTCATTGTTGGAAGATGATCTCTCCAGCTGATTTTAAGTACTGTTCTAAGAGAGCCATTGATCCTGTCCTCAAGCTGTTGGGTAATGGTCCATTCTCTCAGCTCCCAATAATAATAATACTAATAAAACTAATAAAATAATAAATCTATAATAATAATAAATTAACAAAATAATAATAATATTTTTTGAATTACTTGCAAATACATAACAGAAACTAATATAGTACATTCAAAAAATGACATGCAAAAGCAAGTAATTCTGATAAGAGACTGGGTTGCAAAAACCCGATCACAAAGTGCTCTCATATCCAAAGAGAAAAACAAAAACCACAAATATACATGCACAGAGAACAAGATAAAATTATTTTTTGGAAACCAAAAGAATAGGCAAGGCCAATTGTATGCACAATGAAAAAGTTATCAATGCTAAACTGACTGAAATCAACAATACCTCCTGTCTATATCAAATGGTTTCCCAATGAACAATCTACAAAAAAAAACACCCAGTATTTTAATCAACATTAATTTATCAAACTTAAAAAGTGTGATTTCAGCCTCTTTAAAGTATAAAGATTATTGCAACACGCAAATCAGATGGGATTTCATTCAGAGACGGTGAAGTGGAAATAAACATAAATTGAAGCAAAGAAGAGTCCTTGCAGATTGGTGCAAAAGCCTAGTACTTACGCTGCAATTTGCTATGTGAATCAAGAATCAAAAGAAGCAGGTGTCAAATCATGTAAAATCTTAAACCCAGAACAAGCCTTCAATCCTGACTAGATTCAAATCAAAGTCTGCTCAAGTAAGGTGGGCGAGCGTCCGCCTTTGGTGATTGCTTAAAAAACTAAAGTACGGTAAATTTTTCCGTTGCACTTTCTCTATCTATCCAAATGATTTCATTTGATTAGGTTCCCAAACACATTCACTAATAATATGGGGCAAGATGAAGTCTTTGGTGAGTTAATACAGTGCATTAGAATACATATTTCTTGTGCATCTGATGATGAAGTCAGACATTTTTGAAACCTTACTTACTTGAAATTGCAAGCTATATGAACGTCACGGAAAGATCCCTACTGAATATATATGAGTATATATGAGTATACGCTCTACACATGCCCTGAAGAACCTAAGTTTGGTATTTCTTGCCAGTTTCGGACTTCCAAGATCCTCTCAGTATTGTAACATTCAGACCATGTCTTGGGCTTTGAATCTTGGAAAGAGCCCGGCCTTATGAATACCCAGGTATTTCAAATTCCGAGAGTTTTCAGTTCGTGCCGGCAGGGTATGGATTTTAGATGTTCTACTAAGAATATTCAACAGACACAAGTAAGTGTCTTGGTTTTACACCCGCGTTGAAGTGTAGACCTACACTGTTGGAGGCATCTGTGGAGTGTACAGTGAATAACGTAACCCCCTGAATTAAATCGGATAGATCCACGGTCTCTTCTATTCTATTTCTTTAACACTTTCATTTAAATAAGAAGTTTCCTATTGCATATTAATAATATACGTATTCATCTGTATAAAAAGCTCTCATGAAACCTAACAAATGTCAATATCGTAAAGTCTCAAAAATAAAAAACAAAATTAAATTCTACGTTACGGTGACTTAACGTAATTATTTATTCAACTATAATAGAAAAAGAGAAGTAATATGAGAAATACTTGGAAAGTCATAAACTCAATTATTCTTCCGAAGATAATTAAGTGTACTGACAAATTGCATATCAGAAAACACGACTTACACATGCCCTACACAAATCGCTACTGAATTTAATCATTATTTTGCCAACATAGTTCAAAATTGTCTTCTACAATTCATCATAATGGCAAGGGCTTTTCTTCTTATCTTAAAACAAATTAATTACTTCTACTTTCTTTTTTTCCCATCCCCAAACCAATGAAAATGATTTTAAAAGATATAAACAAATGGAAGTAAAAACGTGCTCGGCATGAATTACATTAAAACAGGATATTATCAAAAGGTTTCCAAAAGACTGGGTAGCTTCCCCATTAGCATTGATCTTTAATACATCCTGTAGACGGGGGTTGTAACCCGATACCTTAAAATTACCAAAGTTGTACCTAATAATAGTATTGTTGAATTTTAGACCTGTTCGGTCGGTTTTACTTTTTTCGTCAGAACCGTATTGCCTATAATCAATGCCTATGATTTTTTTGAGTCAAATGATTTCTATTTCACAAACAATATGGTTTTCGAACAAATCATTCACCATATGGCTTACTTGACTTTTTATAATGGCACAAATACAAAAAAAATGGTACATACAAAAACGCTAATCAATATCTAAAACAACCAAAAATTGTCTACAGTTTTATAACCGTGAATACATTTACAACAACATAAACTAGACTAGAATTTGCTTAACTCCCCCTACATGCACACGACCAAATGACCATTAAAGCCCTCCCATTCATATTTCACCATTACACCCCCGCACGGCCTACATAAAAAAAAGTTAATTTCCTTCTCAAAATTTTAACAAAATACAAAAATTTTAGAAAAATGAGAACTCATCTCAACTTAGACCTAACATTTTATAGAAATATTAAATAAGAAATTTGAATACACTAATATGAAATGAACCTGGACTCCTTTAAGGTTTGCGGGCTAGCACTAACCCTTACCCAAACTTGTTTTCTTACTTGTTCCTGTTCCCGCTCCTTTGATTAAATTAATTTTTACAAATAAAAATAATTTTTATTCTTATATCAGATGTAAAAACCTTAAGTTGGGTTCACAGATACCGCCAAAAGCAAGTAGACACAATTCAAAACACCACCAAATCCACACCCCGACACCACCATGTCTTTCCCACCCACAGTGGTCGTTTAAAGTCCTTCTCCCAACGACCCATGAAAACATCAATTCACCCATTCTCCATCCGTCCTCATGACATCTATGGGACTCACCTTAAAATGCACATATTGGTGGTAGCATACAAATACAAGGCATTTTCCAACATAACATTTTGAAATTTGAATATATAACTTTTTTTTACCATTTTATTTTTTTTTTTGTAAAGAAAGCCGGAATCTCCCATTCCCTATCCACCCTATCCACAGGTCACGGAATTGCTTCTCCAAATGACCCAAACTAATGTCCCGAAAGATTGAAAAAGGTGACCTGATCCTGCTATTAATATTTCAACACAAAACAGGCTGATATTCGGCATCTGCCCCCATACGAAATTATAAATTTCAAAATTTTTTTGGCACCAAAGAAACCATTCCCAGTCCCACCCCACCCCCCTAGACGAGGAAACTTTACACTCAGGGCAAAAATCATCACCTTCGACTCACTCAGGACACCTGATGTGTGAAATCTCTCGTTGCACCTTTAACAACTCTCTCCCTCTCCCTAACAGCAAAATTTTAAATTAAACCGTGATCTCACAGTGGACTACTTGCGGTCATCCATCAAGCACCCACCCCAATCCACCCCAACCCACGGTATACCTTCAGCATATTCCATGATATGGGTAAAAAAATCCACCTCCAGTCCACAAACAACACACACTGATAGAACGCAATGCAATTTGGGTTTGACACCAGACACCCGTTACATTATGTAATGTTTAAACTTTAAAACGGAACTCTTTTCGATACATAATTCAAGCATGTTATCAGTTGACAAGTCTGGACGAAATGTGGTTTTGTTTTAATTACATTTAACCAACAGACCCCACTATTTTCAGCGACCCAGAGTTTTCGAACTAGATATGGCTTGATGCCAGTGCTGCGTTGGCCAGATGAAGGGGCCATCTGTACATTTATATATGTTGTGGCGCATCCACGGGGCGCATGGGGGGGGGGGGGGCATGATGGGTACTGGGTGGTAATGACATGTGCCAATCCTAAAGCATGGATATCTCATAAATAATGGAAAATTCCAAAATAACTTCAAGGGCCGAGGCCTTGGGTTGTTTGTGAAGGGCATGCTGAAAGGATTCACATGACTGGTAATGTCTTGAACTGTTTTGATGTTGCACATAATGTTGTGTTATGCTCAATGATTGGTGTGATGAAGATTTCTGGTGTGAGAGGATGCATTACCATACGGTGAAGGCAATCCTCTCACCTACTGATTTTGCGGATGTTTTCATCATTACATCATTGTAATTCTGCTTAGTGTATCGCCAGCTTTCACCAACCTTTGGTACGGTATTCACACTACTTTTCGTCTTGTCCGAGTGTATTCATTTGTACGTCCGATCCAGCATAGAAACACGTATTGTTAGCGAAAAAAAAAATAAATAAATCTTAATTAGTTAATTGATATACCCTTAGTGCCTAAAATAATTAATTATAGGAAGATCAAAGAGGGAGCAAAAAAAAAATCATACGCCCCGTATGGGGATCGAACTAGTCGCATGATAGCGAGGCGAAGAACCTATACACTACACAGAAAGGATTGCTTGTGATGTTGAAAATATAATGGTGTAAACCTATCTAATTAAAAAAAAACTAAACCAATTGAAAATTTACACTTGTGCGTAGGCGGAATAATGATTCGATGTAAAATCTAAACAATTAATCCAAACCGGTCAAAATTGGTATCAATTTGAAGAGAAAGGGTTTGGGTGACGTTTCCCGAGCATCCGAATGCTTACGAAGACGGCTTAATCATGTGATCATTTGTCCTCCCCCCCCCCATGCTTCATCCTTTCCACCCCCCCCCCTCTGATGCTTTATCGTACTTCACGGGGCATTTAAAGGAAAATCATAAATTCACTTTTGGCTCATAAATTATGCTGTTTTTTCGTATGTTTTTTTTATCAAGCGTTTCCAACCCTGTGAAACCATTCTAAAGCGTTCCCATGCTGGATCCAATGTTAAATGTTTGTACACGTTAAAAATTTCCGTAATTAAAGAAACGAATTTTCCTCGCGTAAATTTACACGTAAAAATCTGTTTTAGAAAACAATAAAAATCAAAAAACAAAAAAACTAAAAAAACATAGCTCAAAAGGCCAATTTTTTCCCGGTCAGAGGGCTAAAATAAAAAACGGCTGATTTAGCATGATTTTTTGCAATTTTTTCCCCGGCAAAGTCGTCAGTGGGGAATATATTGAGAGAGTTCCGCCAAAAAGCCCTAGTCGTGAGCTGACGACAACCTACGGTGGTTCCGGGAACAATCGCGTCCAGTTTTTTCTTATTCAACACAAACCGATATCAATGTAACCTTTACAGTCGGTGTATTACTTCGTTTAAAAATGTTTCAATCCATATACTATATACCAAGTGTTAAATTGAACTATTATGTTATTTGATAAAATAATCATCAGTAAATAACCATTCTTAAAATGGAAATTTTTTGCAACTATTTCTCAGTTACCCATTGAAGATTTCACCGCCTATACTCTATCCACTAAATTAAAAATAAAGTTTGTTGAAATACTCAATATACTATATAGTTAAGTACTCACTGTTTAAAATAAAAGTTTTACAGGGGCTTTTTTTTCCATGCTTATTTTTTTTATTTTTGATTCATTTGCATTCTGATATACCATTAGCTATACTTTTACAAAAATCAATGGTGCCAATTTTTCCGAGCATTAAATATACCCACATTATGCAAATGAATATACGTCTAAAAAAGTTAAAGTGACCTGAAAAGACAGAAAATATTTCTTTTAACCGTTAGAAACTCTAGTTGGCATTACAATCTTCATATCATCTTCAAATTGAAAGATGCAACCAAAATTGAAGCCTTTGAAAATAAAACCTTAACACTTAATGGACAACGGGGGGGGGGGGTCCTAGGGAATCCGCAACCACTTTTTTCAGGTTTTACGAATAACGATATAATTTTCCGACTAATATTTTTTGTTATTTTTGTAAAGGATCCGCAAACTTTTCATGAAAAAATTAAAATCAATCCACCCCGTTAATTAGATAAATTAGTGCGGGTCCCTAGGACCCCCCCTTGTCCACCAAAGGGTCAGTGTCAGTAAAAAAAAAACATATTAATTAATAAGCATTAATTATGAGATTTTTCCTGTTTTAAACATTTACATATTCACATAAGTAAAAAACAAATATTAATATAATTACAGTTAAAGCCTTTTTATATGCTGATTAGCGACGCTAAGGATCACTTAGCGACCAATGTACAAACCCATGAATGGGAAGTTACACCGGCAAACAATGCCACCCAGCCAAAAAATGACATATTAAAAAAAAAAAAGAAACTCATTGTGTTCAATAGGTAGATGGACCTTCTAGAACACATATAACAAATTTTTCAATCCACATATTTTGTGGAAACGAGGCCGTGGTAATTTGTGTTCCCTTTTTACCGAATTTGAAGTTTTCACCTAACTGTAGGTTTCTTGGTGCTGGAATTCTAATTGTATTGCTTATTTGTTATTGTTCATATGCATTGCATTGTGTGATAAATTTCATGCAAAATTCGTTTGCAAAGTGGTTCCATGGGGAGTCCATATTATGTAATACATCATCAGAATGCCAAAAAATAATATTTTTTATTAAAAGGTGCATGCAATATGCCTTGGTTGCCATCCTGGATATCTTGAACAAATGATACTTTTTGAAGTTGAGATCTTTGCGGTGGCCCTTGGAAATATTTAGTGATTTTTTACCCCAATATGCCGCTCTTTCATTAATTGCCAATTTTAACACCCTCCTGAATATTGCTAAATGTTGCAAAATTTCTTTGTTTTTAACATCTTGTTTTTTTTTTAAAGGAAAATTTATGTGGATTCTATAGATTTATCGTTCACTTTTTAAGCTGTTTCTGCAATTTTGAATTATGGCGTCATACCAATTTGCATATTAGAAAAGGGAACACACATATTTTGGCCTCAAAAGATTCTAGTTAACCCTATATAGAAAGGGCACAAACATTCAAATCTAGTCAGGAATATGCCTAACTGCAAATATCCGCCACTTGACCATTATTTCCCACCAAAAAATTGCCACCCGTATGGAGGTCAGAAAGTATGGAACAAAAACACTTTCAGACAATGCTCAAGGCCTCAACATGTCTAGGACCATACCATGTTCTTATGTTAAAAATGAAACAGGTCCAGGACCACAAAACATGATCATGATCCAAACGTGTCCCCGTCCAGGACCCCCAAAACCCCACTTTTGGCAAATTGAATTAGGTGCCACAGTTTTAAAAAAATTCTACTTTGATAAACTGTGCCGATATATTCTAAGCTAGTTTTAAAACTTCGGTCCATCCTCCTTGTAAAAAAGATGCACATAATTTGCCTAGCATAAAATCTTCTATAAAAAAAACCAAGGTATTAAAAAGGATTCCATTAAAGAGTCCTTTAATCTAGACCAATCATGTAATGTTTCACCCATAAGGATAAACCGCTTTATTCTCCGCCATAACAAGATGTAACCGAACATTATGTTGAATATGACACTAAATCTTACCAAAAACATTCCATAATCGGACTCTACGTAGACTTCAAATTGCCATCACCATGCACGAAGTTTCTTATAAAGGTTTTTTTAATTAAATTTGCATTTGATGGACATTTGTGTCATTCGTATTTTTAAAAGGTGCGTGTTCCGATCGTCTTTGGACCCCCCTGATTTACCCGGAAGTAGTATCGATTTGTGATTCACATAAAGGCCCGTATGGTTATAATGTCTCCTCAATTGGGAGCCCTCAATCCATTTCAATTCCCATATCTAAACAAAACCGCCTTTAGTGGTTTAATAACCATCAATATTATACCTCTGATTCATCGGATATGGTGACCCCGTACCATTTTGCGGAGGTGAAAAATTCAATGAGGCACAGGGACTTTCTGTTAATCATGTTTTATTTGAGGATTGTTAAGGCCGGAAAATACACTATTGTGCGTTCTATACATGAATGACATTGTATTTAGTGGCGTGAGTGAGTTATATGACCGCATTGTCCTCCAAGATATTCCGGTGTGGCACGTGCTTTTGAAAATTACTTTATTTTCCCTCTCCGACTTATTGAATAGGTCCAAAACTCCAGGGGACGAACTATCACAACCGAATCGACTAGATCACAGTATTGAAATAAATAGGTCCTTTGCAATGATGCATTATTGCGTCTACCATCACACCCGCAAGTTTTTGTTTCCCCTTGTACTTGATGGGTGTATGTGCAGTGCCAGCTCTATATCAAGTAGAGAGCACAAACATAAATCGGTACAAGCACGCTTCAAATAAATATGATAACAAAAAAGACTCCAGTTTAATTTAAATATCGGAGTATACTATGTACCGCAAAGAGGCTGAAGTTTTTGGGTTGTGTTAAAAAAAAAGACCTCAGTCCGTGGTTTAGGTGTTCTCATTTGTTTACCCGTAGACGTGGAGTACAGTTCCCTTCTTTCCTCGGGAAACCTGTCAGCAAATCTCTGCCTTACTGCTTGGTTGCTTGTGGTTTCTCGTAATTAGACATAAAGCCGCTGCTGAACTTAAAACACCGCGCATTTTTCTCTATCAAGCCTACACACTAATCCACTGCGTGTTAAATTGCTTACACCACATCATAGTCGATATTCAAATTTCCCTCCAAACAAATTACATTCAATAAAGAGAATCAAGCAAAGTCATGCATGAAAACTGATCTTTTATTTTTTTTACATTGTTTATTCAATACTATCATACACAACAATCACTAGCCATTTAACATACAATAACTTTATCACGAATGAAAAAAATAAAGAGGTGTAAAAGCGAGAGTACTGATGACACGCAGGATTACCTTTGTGTACCCCAGTAAAATGTGTATCACTGATTCCATAGACGATAACGGAATAAAGCGTGAAACTAATTTTACGTGAAGAGTCACTGAATTCGATTGCCCTATTAGTGTGCCCGGACTATGAGTACCCGGACAATAATTACTTCTAACAACCGGCACTTGGTTTTCTCTGTCAACAGTCGATGATATATTGATGTTCCTGATGAGTGTAGGAAGGGGCGTGTTTCACACACAATCTCACTAAAGGGGTTAAAACATCGGAACCAGCAAAATTACAGAATGAATCCTCGTTGGTATTGGCTGTGCTGCAAAGTACTTTTGAGCATATGTTAATAGCCACATCCCAAAACATCTTAGTCAACACAAGATCATCTTAGATTCTCAACACGGATTCGGTGTACGCTAATCGACTGTTCCCACTTATTACATCCCACTTTGTTCAGATAGTTCACTACTCTTGAACACCTGTTCAAACTGATGTTATCCCTTGGATTTCAGTAATGCTTTTCGACAGCGTTTGACATGGTCAATTGGTTGCCAAACTCCGATTCTATAGCATCCGGGGCCTACAGCTTACTGTGTGTCTGCATTCCTTCATAATCGCAAACAAGCAGCCATAGTCAATGGACAGCACTCCTCAGGTGTTTGATGTGACCCTGTGGAGTTTCCTCAGGATATGTACTGGGCCCGGCACTCTTGGGTCTCTTTGCATTAATGACTTCCTTCCAAGAGAACATCTCATCCAGTGGCGTAGCCAGATGGGGAGCAGGGTCGACAAGATATTTTGTCGGATACATAACGGTACATTATTTGTATAAAAGCTGTAACTATTTTTTTGAGCGCCTGGTTCATGATGAGCTTCATGAAAATTCTTACTAATACTGCTTATTGATCAACTTCTACCCTATTTTAGGATCTTTGCGTCGGCGAACACTATTTCAATCTTATATAAACAAAACTAATTTCTCATGGAATCATATGAAATTTCTTTTAATAATATTAAAGAATTTTTAACAATTTAATTAGTTTTCAGTTTTGCAAGCAATCTGTTCGATTGTCCTTTCTTGTTGTTATTTCTTTACATATGCGAAGTCCAGAGGAGGGATAACATTTTATCACGTATTTTTTTTTTTTTTTATTGTTCAAAGTGATGTACCATAAAAAACACTTGTACTAATTTTTTTCTTGATTTTTATCACTGAACTCTACAGTTTGCATTTGATACATTTTGAGCTTGCTCATTCCTGTTTAATCCCCCCCAGGTCAGTGTACTACTACTTGCCTCAGGAGAAATGACATAATCGCGTTGGACCTCCAAGCTTATTTGAACATATTAGCTTGACTGTCTTTGCCCATATATGACTTGAACCCCCCGCATTCAAGATAAGGCAAACTATATGTCTTAATCCAGTGGGCCATAGCAAATATGACAGCGTTCAAGCTTGACTTACGTTTTAGCGGACACGGGTGGAAAAAAAATATTTAGGGGTGAAACAGAGTCAAATCTTAATTACTTTAATGTTTCGAAAGGGTAAATGAATGTCTATATGTTTCAGATTTTGGCACTTAAAACGCCCTATGTTTCCCTGATTTTGAGAAAATTCATTTTTTTGCCAATTTTAGCCAACTGGCATTTTTCGGGTGACAAAATTTTGACTTGCTAATTTCCTGTGAGTGTATAACATGAAAACTACCAGGTAGTGACTAATTCTTTATGCTAATCATGTGACATGGGACATGTGTAAATATTCAATCATCAATGGATCAATCTATTTTTCTTTCTTTATTTTTGTAACAGGGTTAGAAAGTCGGCGATCAGGGTGACATTGATTTGGGAAAAAAATGCAATTTTCGGCCAATTTTGTGATTGAAAAAGCCATAAAACTCCCAATGTATGAGCTATGGTGATGCTTCTTGTTTCTTTTTGTTCAGTATTTCCATAGCTAAATAGTGGATATACAAGTGGGACTACATTAAATTTATTAAAAACAGTTTAATATTAACCCCTACCCCTAACATTTTCGGCTGGCGGAAAAAAAGGCCTTCGCAAAGTCCTTCCAAACTGTGAGGTTTAAGGATAAACAAATATAAACCCCCCATTGCTATATAGCCAAGAACTCTCTCTAGAGCAGTTTTGAAGGACTTTTTATTTTTTTGCGACCGATTTTTGCTTAAATTTTGAGGACTTCGGGCAGAAATATACCTGTACAGTGCTATGGGAAAAATTTTAAAAGTTAATAATTCATCATTTTTTATTTCAATTCATTTTCTACCAAAATTTCATTCACCCTAGAAATGGTATTTTAGTAGGATTAGCTTCCCTTTAAGTTCCACCATTCGTCCACCAAACGTAGTCAAAGCTTGAACGCTGTCATATTATGTTGCAATGCATTTTGCAACACATTCTAACAAACCTGAGCAATATATATTGATCGACCACATTTTCAGTCTTATCATTTCTCAGTGAAATTAATAAATTAATGGAATTAATCCCTTTATATAAGTTGCTTCATCTGTATCATTCTTTAGGATCCACGAACAAAACTGGCAATCAGCATGTAATTTAGAAAATTAAATTACCCCCAAACCGTCTTCAAAATTGAGGTATAATGGTAATTAGATCACAATTGTTCACAAAGCATATCACCTTCCAAGAAACTCTACCATTTGGCATTTAGAGTCACCTCATGTTTGTGCGATGATAATGTATATATGATATTATATACAATTTAATATTGCCTTGGAATTTTGACCCTTTTCGATTTTTGAAGCACGTTTTGCAATTTAAAAATACAACATGCATGCAATGAAAAACAAGGCGTTCTCGAACCACTTGCTTTATGATAGTTATGTATGATGATTATAAAGAGAACAAATGCACTGGAGAGAACTGTTAGTTTTGTAGTCGAAGTGCATTTAAAATGTAAAACAAGAAATTTTACTAAATATCTCAAATATATCAAATATCATTAAAATTTTATCAATTTGCAATTCAAACCCATTCAAACCAATAGCTAGGCTAGGGGTGAAAATAATGTTAAGATTCTGATACAGCATGAAACTTGGCACAACTGATCAAACACAGTTTTTAAACATTTTCAGGGGTGGAGCCAAATTAACTCTCTATAGTGTAGCAACGGTTGCTAGGCACCGCATTTTTCCTTAGGCCCCGGTACATGGATGTCTATGGACGCAAGTGATATTCAATGATATTTCATATAACATTATTTTGAAGCACTTGCCCCCAACTCAGGACCAAATTGCAGTTGCTATGCCCCATTGGGGTTCTTATTGGAAAGGGGGGTACGGGGAAGTGCGTCCGATAGGGTTGCATTTTCAGCGATTTTGGCATTATTGATCGGTCCTTTTTTTGCAAAAAGTGGTATAGAAAGGGTGCATTCTGTTGCAAGGATTTCCAATGATCATCAGGTATGAAGAATGTTTACAAACCATACATGTGAAAAAATAGGGCTCTGCAGAACTGGCTCAAACTACATTTTAAACAGTTAGTTTTCTCTCGCGTTCGCTCGCCAAAGTAAGTAGGTATAAGGACGGGTAGCAATCTGTCATCATTTTGGGCATATTGTGGGGTAGTGTTTCAAACACCCGGCCGCAACCCCGCACATCCCTACCCAAACCAAAGTGACTCTTGACCACGATTTCTTGGGACAAACCGTCATATGTCTATCAAAACCATTCTCTGATCTACTCAATATGCACAATAATTTCGTTGCTAAACATCCATTGGGTGTATCATCACCTGAGCAAGTTCTCTCTTGCTTTGCCTTATGTGTTGATTGCAAATAGCAATGAGTAGTGAAGAATGCTCCTATTGACTAATATATCCTTATATCCCAGACGGTTGTTTATGTACATGTTTGTATCGTTTCTACTTGGTGGTGGTGTGGGAGATATGATAATGGTTAACTAGCCTACCTATCTCGCCCTGATACTTCACCACAATAACGCCCGTATGAACTAACCTATCCCTTGCATGCTTCCCAAATGCACGCCGTTCACTCAGCATCCAGGTTGTTTAAATTGGTGATTTCGAATAGTGTGCAAGTCTCAAGGAAGCAATCGTTTTGATTCTTGGTGCGTGTGGGTGCGTGTCGTGTGTGTGTGTGTGGGTGTTTGTGGGTGTGTGTGTGGGGGTTGGTTGTTGTTTGTATGTTTGTGTTAAATTGGTTAAATTTACCTTTATTCGTTTTTTGTTTAAGTAACATATTAAAATGCCTTTTTTTTTTCTTCTGAAATGTCGAGTTTTTTTATGTTAAGAAGTGTCCACTAGAAATAATTGCTTTTTTTTTTGGTTTGAAAAGGATTTTAAGATTGTGTTTACGCCTTTTTGAAAAAAAAAATCGCTTGTACGAGCCTGATACGGGCGCTTTTATCTCCAGAATGCTATTGTTTTCCTTATAAGATAACAAAACATGGTCAGGCTAACATCTTAGCGAAACCTAAACTGGCTATCGTTTTGTAATTGATATATGTGATGGAAAGCGATATGAAATGTAGATTGCATTTTTGACTTTTTAAAAAAAATTCACGAAAATTAAAACCTTCAATATTAATATTAATAAAATAGTAAAATTTGTTTTAATTTAGCATAAGACATGCAATAAATGGACACATGACCAAATTGCTCATCAGGCCCTATGTCACTTGGGAAGATTCATAAAGTAGGCTGCAAATACCGAGTCCAAAAAAAGTATCATTAAGGTGCACAAAGTTTCTTTGCAAAGTTTCGAGATCTGCCACCTTCAGGAACTTTAGTGGATTTGCTCGATTTTGAACTTTGCTTACTTTCGCATTTCCCAAGTGAATGGGGCCGTTTGACCAATATCATGTTTTGGGTTATAAGGCTTTAATTGATGGTTGTTTAACACAGTCTCCCAAGCATCCCTGGGACTGCAATTAAGTGATTTAAGGGCTTACAAACCTATCTTTTCGCTTGTTTTGATCGAAATGCTTTAACGCCGGCTCTAGACGATAAGAGGGCCGGCTTGGGGGGGGGGGGGGGCTTGGGGGCAGTATCTTAGCACATAGGCTGGCTATTGACGATGACATAGTGATGTAAATAATTAAATGGGAATATTCGATTTATCAAGCAAGTTTAAAATTGGTGATTTCGAATATTGTGCAGGTCTCAAGGGCAACGGTGTAATTTTCTTGGGTGGGGTTGTGTGGGTTTGTGGGGGTTGTGGGGGGTGAGAGGGGTTGTGGGTGTGGGGGGTGTGGCTGTTTGTGCTGTTACATCATGGTTAATTTACCTTTATTCGGTTTTTTTTAAGTACAGATAAAAACGCCTTTTTTTCTTCTGAATGTCGAGTATTTTATTTTAAGAAGTTTCCACTAGAATATACCAGCTTTTTTGGTTTGCAAAGTGATTTTAAGATTGTTGGTACGCATTTTGAAAAAATCGCTGATTCGTTTTGTCATTCGACGCCATGACTACGGGAGCTTTTGATCCTATTTCAGAATGCTATTTCGTTTCCTTATAAGAACAACAAGTTGCAGACATTTACTCCTTAGCGATTTACCGAAATCCATATAACCCGGCTATAGTTTGTAGAATGATTATATGGATGGAAAGCGGCTATAAAATGTATATGCATTTTTACTTTGTAAAAAAAATTCACGGGGTTTTAAGTCCCTAGGGACCCTAGTGCCGTGTCAAAAATGTTTTGTTTTAATTTAGCATAGCACAATGGCAGCCGCACTAACATGGTAACATGACCAAAAATGCTCATCAGGCCCCATGTCATGGGGAAGATTCATTAAAGTAGGTGAAAATACCGAGTCACAAAAAATATCCTTAAGTTTCACAAAGTTTTGCTAAGTTCGAGATCATGCACATTCAGGAACTTTAGGTGACTTTGCTCGATTTTGCAACTTTGCCTTACTTTACGCAATTGCCCAAGTGACACGGGGCCCCCTCAGTTGCCTGGTGTAATGTGTCCTTTTGACAGCTAGACAAAAAACGTTTGACAATCTCACTGATAGTATAAATCCAAAGTTTTAGATCTATTTTGTCCCTAGCTATGACGAGGGTGCCATACACTCGAACAACACCGTGCTTACCCCTTCCTCACTTTCCCTATTAAGTGCATCCTCCATCCTCAAGCCAATCCTCCTACTCTCCCCCTCCTCCTCTCCACTTGCTTCTTCTTTCCATGTATTTTTGGACGTCACTCCTCCTCGACTACCCACCCTGAGGCCCATACCAACGTACAACAGCAACCATTTTCACCTTTCGCCAACCGATCCACCTCTTCCAAACCCAAAACTGCATCAAGTCTTCAGTTGTTCTTTCCTATCCATCATTCATCAACACACCTCGCGCTCTTGCCATCCTCAAAATCCCCATGTCCCACTCCCGTCAGCATCACCATCTCACACAAATCTTACTACAACCATTCCTTTCATTCTCAAGGAAAATTGTTTCGGTTATTGCAACTCCCCACATTCCCTAGACTTTTCCCCAACCCAAAACTTACTCTAGCTGTTCATAGCCGCCTCCGATCCACCATTTACATTTACCACAGAGGGTGTATTAAGTAAATCCCAAAATGCAAAGGTTTTGGGAAATTTTGCCTCAATGGGGGGATACATGATTCACGAAATTGTATTCGTAAACACATAAAACCCTGACTTTTAAGCTCATTTTAGCACACAAGCGTAGTACTAGGGTTTTAGCATGATCATGAAATCCTGTTGGTTCTTAAACTTTTGGGGACACTTTTAATCCCTAAGTATGAACATATATTTAAGTACAGTCTAGGCACATTGCAAATGCATTATGGGATGATTCAAAACAACACCCCTCTGCATTTACCATATCACCCAGAACTCCTTCACCGATTCCACCTCGTCCCAAACTTTTCCACAGTTCCACCATCCATCCATCTTGTTTCACATATTCTGGCACCACAAATCTCTAGCAAATTTGGGTCACGCTAACTTTCATCTTGTTTTTGGGTGGTTGAACTCAATAAATCCATTTCCACACCACACTGAATGGGCTTTTTACCCTCTTAAGGCATGGGTCTAAATTCTAAACGCCCCCTTCCACCCCATTCACCATCACATTTGTCTTCCAAAGATTAAACTTCAGACCCTTACTCTCAAAGCCTTCTTCCATTTCTGAAAATTTCACCTTCAGTCCTAATTGCCATACTCATCAAAACCAAAATCATTAGCATAGAGCATCTCGCTCACCAAACCGTTCTCTTGCACTCTCCGTTAACACACCTCATTACAAAATTGCAAATATTAGTGGCGACAGTACAGAACCTTCATGCATACCACCATTGCCTCAAACTCATCAGACAAATCAGATCCTATTCTAACACTTGTCTTTGCTCCTTCAACAAACTCATCACTGCTCTAACACTTACCTATGGTTTATACCTCGCTTCCTCAGTGCCCACTCCATTCACTTTCGCCGGGCAATTCGGAGAAGCACCTCATAACTCCATTACCTGTAGACAGCAAAATGCCTGTTACAAACCGGAAACCAACGAGAATTAAACTCCATGAAGTTCCTTATTTCAAAGTAGATTCAGGATGCAGAAATATGCACGTGACTCTACATGAACTCCAGGATCAGGAGATTTCTAGTGAAATTATTAGTGCTGGAGACCTTTTGCAATTAAAACAAAATAGCACACAAGATGCCTCATCACCCTGTTACAAACATAAAACCGTGGAATGGTCCAAGAAACAGAGCGACGAACCTGAACAGACATGCAAAGACATGCATTAGCTGAGCTGTATCCCTACATTGAGGAGAGTAGACAAGATGAAAACATTTTTAAAGGTGTTGCAGGCGTGTTCGATCTTACCAAGCTGTATACAGAGAGACTGGATTAGCGTCTTGATGTTACTTCAAGAGTGAATGATGAGTACTTCAAGAGTATAGTACCGTAACTTAAAGACCGGATTACTCATGCATCTACCAGGAATGAGAGCTTATGAAAAGAGAGAGGTGTTCATGGCATGAGGTATTGACATAGGCACTTTCCTGCGGGAACAAGGATATGAGAGATCGAGCTGAGAGGAGTGTCATGATGACCCAAATTGCTGATAGGATCCAACAGGACTTTTTACACAGAAGGTATCATTCTCAGGGTTTGTTTGCTGACCAGAGCAAGTCAAGTGGTAATCATTGCCGATGATGACGCAGTCGCTTTTGTCACTATAGTCGTCATGATCATCAATGGGTCAAATATTAACGAAACACGCCCAAAGCCACATGCTGAGCCAACCAGTTGCTCATATTTGTCAGCTATGTCAACTGCATTAAAAGGTGAAAGGGTATGGGGAAAGTACCCCAAACGGCTAATTGAGAACTTACGTTTCTTGCCGTAAAATGGACCGGCAGTTCGGTGTGCCTTTTTGCTCTAGTGTGTCAACCCAATATGATCGTACCTTGGATATAATGACTTTTGTATGAAATAAATGTTTATCGCGAATAATAAGGGAGCTAATCCACTGGTCATTTCATTGTACAAATTTATCCTTGTTCTAGATGCTACAACTTTGGGAGGGGCAACTCAATGATGATACCGACCGTGGTTTCACCCATTCTATAGCACCTTGAAAAGGACAAGGAAAAGTGAAGGACTTGCCGATCATTTACAATGAAATAAGGCCTACAGTCTGACATCAAATCATGCTAGTCTGAGAGCAAAACTAGACCCCATCCTATCATCAATGCCATGTTAAAATGTCCAATCTTTATTTTTGATTGAAATCTTTGGTTGATATTTATGATTGAAAACATTTCATTAATTAAGTATTTGTATTGAAAATGCATGATTGCTGTAGTGTATTTAGGGAAATACCCTATTTTGGTGGCCATTTGGACGCCATCTTGAATTTGAACACATAGTGAATGGACACGAAATGGGAACATATGCATTACCTTTGATCAGGAATATTCATTCCCATCAAAATATGAGTGTATACCATTTAATATGTTGCTATCAGTTTAAGGAAATATATATTGGTGGCCATCTAAGTAGCCATATTGAATGGCATTTTTGTGTTGGGGGGGTCCTCTAGAGGGTTACAAAGTTGATTTGGTTTAGTTCTGGGGGTAGTACAACACCCCCCCCCCCCTAAGGATTTGTGGTGGTACCAAGCGGGTGGCAGCTCCGCAAGATGCCTGTTTCTCGGGTAATTTTGTTTACTCTAGCAACCGGTTGCTAAGGAAAGTGTTGTATATTTTGGTACACCAAAGAAAATGATTCGGAATTGGTGTGAAGAATAATTGTGCCAAAGTCTTATACTTTTATTCATTTCTGAGCAAAATAGTTGCGGATTTTGCACCCCTCGCCCAGACATACAAGCAATACAAGCAAGTCCGTCATATTAGCATCAAGGCTGAAGGTGTAATTTTTAACATGAGAAGGGCCGTCTCAGTGAGGGCTGTCTAACGAGAGGTGTTGCCACCCCCCCCCCCCCCCAACCACTAATGAACGTGAATTTGGTATCCACTTATAGTTATGGGTTCCCCTATCCATTGATACCAAAATGATGCCACACCCCTTGCTTCTGTGATGGCATAATACACGGTACCCTCTACAATTAATTTACACTCAAAAAACGTGAAGTAAAAAAGGTCACAACCCTTTATGTGAGTAAAAAATCTTAGCCAAAGTTGAATGAATTTACACAAAAGATGAGTATACTTTACCCAAACAATGAGTAAGGTTTCCCAACAATGGAGTAAGGTTATACTAACTAAGATTTACTCAACATTAAGAAGCTGGGTCGTTTTACTCAACATTGAGTTAAAATAATTTCTACGTTGTACATACATACACATACAACATACACGACATACAAACATACATACCCTACATAAGCATAATACATTACATAAACATCATGTATTCATACATACATAGTATATTTATGCTTTATACAGCGCTTGCACCAAACGAAACGCTTTATAAAAGGAGCATAATACAACAGCGGTTCTATATAGATTGCAAAACGTACGTAATCTTTAGAAAATCACCGTCTCGCATGTTTTGCCGCACCACAAAGACAAACAAAAGGACCAACACTTGAAAGCAATGGCTGCCTCGCTTCTTCCGATCTTACTGTGGGTGCCGCTTTGCATATGATACACTAATCGGTAGTGATACAAATCTGTATGTGTAGAGGTGGCCAGGGGTGTATATAGTGTACATGGCTTTAATTGTGCTCCGATTATTTGTTACTAATAATGCAATGGCGCTAGGTGAAAAATGTATTTCATTGAGGCGGTTTATTTAATCAAGACGACTGAGTGGTCAGTTCATTCGTTGTGGTGTGGCAATGGGTTAGGACAAAATTTAACCACCCAATAGCACCAACAGCCAACAACTGATATTTTGGCGGATTGTTGTATCGAATGGACCATTAGGTGTGGATACAAGCACCAAACTGATAATTATTCCGTGCAATATTCAAAATGTCAGCGCCCCAGCACGGACGACTGGGTTTTGAATGCGTTTCACCCCCTGCATAAATACAATATAAATGTATCGATTCCAGGAAATAACTCAAATCAATCGATAATTAAAATATGAAAAGATTCAAGTGAACAGAATAAAATTACACGAAGTGGGAAACAATCAGGGTTAAAACGACATATACAAATTTGATGATTATTGAAAAAGACTTAAAGACTAAATAAACGCACTAAAATAGTGCTGAAACACTTGCGAGATAAACTAGGTAATTGCATTTTCTGCAAAAGAGAAATTTTATAGCCATAAACTTATACATGATAAACCAGTAAAAAATGCATCAAAAACTATATGTGCTGCATGCAAAGCTCAATATGGGGAAAGGGAGTTTGAAGCATTCGCTATCGACGGGGTAGGATATTTTCACAGTTAAGCTATGTCTAGGGTGCAAAATAGTGAGGGCCACTGCACCAACTACACGTGCTAAAGGGAAGCAAAGGGAGGCCGCCAGGCGAGTTGGTATCTCGCAGAACTAACACTATGAGTTACACTATGCTCTCCATCAAGCACAGTTCAGTGGGTTTTACCGGTACATAAATTTGACATTGAAATGACATTGTATGATATGGGGTATCATACATCATACCCAAACAACCACCGGGTATTTTTCTAAATACATTGGTGAATGAAGCTACTGAAATGTCGCCAAGGGAATGAGATTCTTACTAGCTCATAGTGTAAGCGGCTCTCGACCAGAGATACATATACCACGCAGTAATTCCCGCAAGTATGACGGCGCGCTACCTATTACCAGTGAAGTTCAAGACAAACAATGACGAGCACTATAGTCTCGTCCATAGGAAATAGTGCTGACTAACTCAGAAAAAAAAATGGTATGTTTTTATAGAGCTTGAACTGCACAGCCTACAGCAAAACATATTCGAAACCCGCTTTGGGGATAAGGGGACACGATTTGTACAGGGTTCAAATGCTAAAATATTCTAATGGTGTTAAAGCGGCACTGACACATTTTCACCAAAAATGAAATTCTTCAATTTGATCGCAAAGCTAGTCTAGGCCATTGGAAAGAAAGAATACAGATATTATTGTCAAATTAAAAAACACCCAAATTAAAATTTCCTTTAAAAAGAAAGGGGCGCCAAAAAAGAAATTGTCAATGAAAGGTACGACGAATTTGATTATACTTAAGGCTATAACAGTTAATTCCACAATAACCACAATCATGATATTCGGAGGTCGGAAAGAAATAGAAATAGATGTAGGATATAAGTCAAGGCATTTTTGGCTCTTAACGATTAAAGCACTATCAATAATCCACCCGAAAGAGTAAACACATTTTAAATCTGCAGGAATAGCTTAATAAAAGTGAAGAATAAGTCCTTCCAATCCTCTTAAGTATTTTTTCTACGCGAAAAAAATTGATTAGAAAGGAAGAAAAAAAACAGTGTCCAAAAATATGATCTATAAACTTATTGGGTATATAGCAAACTAAACTTGTTACGACAAATGCCAAATCTGATTTTTGATGATGTTTTTCGATTTTCTGGTTGAGCAAATCACTGATAGTGTCTTTATTAAAAATCATACAACTTTTAAAATAGAAACTTATGGTTAGTATGAAAAGAAACTATAATAGGGGGGAGCTCATGAATCGCCCTGACTGGTCTACAATCATCTACTTTACCCTTCGCAAACTATTTATATGTGGATAGTTCCTCTGTTTGCTCGCCTTCTTTTCCCAAAAGAAACTTTATATAGAAGACCGCCAACTGCGAGCTAAACGCGCGATGATCAAGCAGTTTCAAACATCCGTTGATGATTCAATACACCTCATATAACGATATTTAAGCACTGTTAACCAGCAAACATTTTTCTGCAATTTCCGCTCACACCGCCTTGTATTTCTACTTATTGAAACATATCCTTTTTCTAAATGACACTTTCAGTTTTCGTTAAAGGCGCTATTTATTGAGTATATCTTCTTTGACCGCACATTTAACATCTATCCATAAACAATTACACATGTAGATTTAAGAGGATACAGAGACGTGTTATTATACAAAAAAATCAGAAAAAAAACCGTTACAGGGCGTTAATTCTACAGCAATTCCAACGATTTTGGAATAAGGAGATATTCCTTGAAAACATATACGAATTACAGAATTTCTCGGCAGATTCGATTTTACGTGTTAATCAATGGTGTTGTCTAAATGGGGATTCATGGCTGCCCTGCCCTGTGTGTTCACAGCAACGAGAGACCTTCGCCCTCTATTTTTTTTTTGCGTGCGTTACCGTCGTGTTTTAGTGTATACCGCTCACGACAGTAAGCAAGTGTTATAAGTGATCGCTTTGTATTATTTCTAGTCTTTTGAATAGTAAATTTGGTTTTCCATATACGTTCAGGTTTCGCTAGGCCTATCTTATTGAGTACATATCATATGAGTTAAAATTGACAAATCATTTTCATAAGCTATCACACACGTAATTTTAGAGATTTATAAACGGCTACGAATTATTTTCTTGCAACATTGAATATTTCAAAATTACGTCAAAACCCAAGCGAATAGAGCGGGTAGCCCGTCGGCTACCGCCCAAAAGATGTCTATTATCGCGAATATCTAGACAAATTAAAACCACCAGGTCACAGACGGGTCAAAACAGGTTGCATGTCATGAGAATCAGGCTCCGACATGTGTTCCGCGTCTGACTGAATAAATGTCACCGGGACATTAATAATTAAAAAATCGTCGTTTATCCGTAAAGTGCTGTTGGTCGGGGTCTACGTTTTTTACCCGACCTTTCGACGGCAATTTCTTCACTTTTACACAATATATGACTTATGCATGTCATACTTATTGCAGCCCATAGTTGAAAATAGGAATTAGTTTGATCTTGTTGCCATGGTACCTGAACAGGGCCTCTGATTGGCTATACACGAGAACAAATTGGCAACTGCTTACCTGGTAACTGCATTTACACCAAATTTGGGGTAGAAGAAGAAGGTTGCATTGTAAAGTGCGCCGAAAAACCATTAGGCCAGATTTTTTGATTTGGTTTCCATGGTAACCAGGAGCTGACCAATCAGGAACCGTTATCCAGAATTCAAAATTGAAGCCCAAATTCAAAAATCAGGGTCATGGGGTCTAGCGCTTGGGATGGCTGATGTCTGTGCCAAATTTTATGTTGATACAAACCTTTAGTTTTGAGTTCGTTGTTATACAATACCGATTTTCACCAGTTGAGATATTGAGCGAAAGGTATTCGAAAATAATAAAAAATTGCAAACAATTTCGGTTGGTTGGTTCGCTCATGTCATGGCTGACAGCTCGTGACTGCAGAGAAGATGCGATTGCCAGAGATGGACGATTTTCAGCAAGAGAATAGCACAGTCGAAGAGGGTGTCATGTAACAGCCTTGAGTGGTTCGAACCCATCGAGGCTCATGGTCTGCCCCTTCTTCTTTTCCCTTTAATCTTCCGGGACATGATCACCTTCTTCAAGTTGTTTCCACCACGCCTTGAATCATGACCAACATATCTTAAAGTCTGGATGCAGATATTCTGTAACAAGCGTTTTTGCACCCCAACATCATGAAGAACACTGGAGTGGGTTACTCTTCTCAGTCCATGGGATGCGAAGCAACGCCTCCAGCACCAAGTCCCAAAGGCTGCAATTCTGTTACGATCTGCTTGGGACGTTGGGTAAGGTCCCATTGTCCTCACTTGCGTTTGTGTGGCAATTGGAAAAACCAGAGTTGGACTAGACGAGTTTTGTAGTTCTAGTAATTCCTCTCTCAGCCCAGATCTTTTTGGATCGAATGACCATTGCTGATATTGCCATTGCAAAAAAAACCCCCGCTGCGGATCTTATGGCCACAGCCACCCTCCTTTGTAATCAAGGATCCAGAAAGTTGAATGGGAGGACAAAAACTCCACCCCTTTCCATCAACCAGTAAGGGCTCCTCACTGCTTTCAGAACATAGCCATCAACTTAGTCTTGCCGCATTGAGTAAAATATTACTTTGGCCCAAATCCTGGGCAACGTCTTAAATATCATAGGTGAGTGATAATAAAGAAGACTACGAAATGTTTTCGAGCTGAAAATTTCGATTTGTGTGATGCATAATGAATTTATTAAATGTTTTAATTAAATTCTTTTGAAAAAGCTTGTAATATGTGATCATAAAAAAAACAAATAAAAAAATTTTAAAATCAAGGTGAGGAACTTTTTACATACAAATGTATACAAAAATGGCATCGAAAGTATTAAAACTTTACCTCAACAAAAAAGCAAAATGAAAGCTTTGCAAGTTAAATTTCCTTTCGTATAGAATTCAATTAAAGCTAGTGACTCCAATGTTTCAATTTGAAAACCTAGGCCCCTTAAACATTCCGGGTGAGGGCTCATGTATACCACAAGCTTTACAAACCATGCAAAAAGATCAATTTTGATAAAGTGAGGGCCACAATTTTTTCAGCTGTGCCCAGATGCTATCTTTAAATTGCTATGGCCCAACGATTAAGAAAAAAAGGTTATAGTTTACCCTATCTACGGACTGCGGTTTCAACAGATATGGCCATGGGAATCAAAGAAATTATGTTTATCATTCTGATTACAGTACTAAGCCAAAGTGAACCAATTTCCACTCTAATATTAAGAGATATTATTAATGACCATTTATTAGTATGCTAATCGGAAAGGTTGAAAGTTTATGGAAAATGAATTAAATGCCATCATCATTTCATTTGAATATCAGTTCGTCATTCGTGAGTGTAAGTCCAAAATCACAGTCGAAGATCCGTCTTTAACCAGCTGATGATAGTTTCATCATCCAGGTGATAGGCCTGGAATTTCTCTTGCGGACTTGTAGACCTCACAGTCATCATGATGTGGCTAATGTACGACCAACGCCAGTCTGAGTCTGTTGAGTTGACCATGCTTTCTTATCAAAGTCACAGCGTTTGGGCTTTCTAGATGGGATTGTCCAAAAACTGCTTTAGTTTCAAAGTAGAGGATGACCATGGCTCATAACATCTGTCATTGATCCAGGTTGATCGATGGGATACTGTGACGCAGTTTTGTCATGGATTGGGTAGCAAAGTAATTCCGTGGAAATATCAAAGTGGTGTGGTCGGGGGGATTATTAGGCTTACCAGGTTCATCACATTTCTTGGCGAGCTTGATCGTCTTAAGGTTCCTCCTAAGGTTGCAGGAGCTATGCCAGACAGAAATGGAAGATATCTACAGGCGTCGCCAAAAGGTTACCACTATTGCATTGCAATCATTCAGAAACGACATCAATATTGTGTGAATGGACACTGTGACTCCATACTGGGGCAGCGTATTCAGCAGTGAGTATGCCAAGGCACAGTTGATGAGAAGGGTGTCAAAATATGCACCCCATCCAGTTCTGCGAGCATTCTGAGGATGTTGACACGAAGACTGCCGTTGGCAGCGACTTGCCTTGGTGGTTGGATTGAAGTACGGCTGCGGTCGTTGTGACGCCAAGGTACTTCGGTTGTGGGTCATGTGACCAAGGGGACACATCAGGTGACCAAGGGACATACCTCTATGGTACATTGCCTCACAGCATATAATGGACGTTCTTGTTAAAGTAAAGCCACCCCGAGTATTGTAGCGGACAAAGCACGTCAGATTCCCCTTTGCTTATTTGAAAAAACTGCAGAGCCATTTGTTTACTGATCCATGCAGTTGAAAAGATATCAGGTGTTATCAACATCCCAGTTAATTGTGCGCCTCAGTCGTGATAAAATAATTTTCGCGGTTCTACTATGAGTTCACATTTTGACTGTATATTTCATCATTTATTTGAAAAAAAAAAAACGAATGTGAAAAGCTCATGGTAGAATGTTGCTTGGTTTAAATGGTTGACCTAACATCTTTGTGCAGAACCACGATCAATAGACTCTCACTGCGCGAAAAACCGAATTTCCGCTACTACTTTCCTACAATACAGGGAAACAATCATTTTATTCCAGTATCTTTCCCAAGCTTGGAAAAGCAACTTTCCATCCCTGGAGTGGCGCTCTTAGAACCCCGTCAAAATCTCTTTAACCCAAGAAGACTTGTGCAGCCAAAATTAAAAAAGAACTGTTTCTTCCCAATTCAATCACACAATACTTTGCCAATAATTATGACAACTCAACGTAAGGAGGTCAGAGAAAATCCCGATATCACCAATGTAATTGACCGTCGCAGTTCAAAAGACCCGGGAAACAGAACTCTACATTACCCCAACTCACATCTTTTTTTCCCTTTTCACAATCCCGAGCCACGATGATGTACCTGTCGTTGTTGCTGGTTGTGGTGCGTGTGTGTGTTCTGTGTGGGTGTATGTGAGTGTGGAATGTGTGTGTGTGTTGCGTGCGTGCGTGCGAGAGCGGAGCGAGCGCGGATCGTGGGTGTGGGGTTGCTGTGGTATGTGTGTGTGCTGTGTGTGTTTTTTCTCTGTTACAAACGTAGGATATATGTTTGAATATGCATTTCCTAAAAACAATGATCGCACAATATGAAAGGAAGGCATATTTCCCGTGGCATATTCCGTGCTCAAATATTCAGTGTTTTACATCTAAAATAACATGACTCTCATCGTTTTGTTGGTAGTGTATGCATGATCCCATTCGCAGTTTGTACCATGCATGCCATACCATGCCAGAATAATAGTATATTTTTTGTCGCACATTTTGATGCCTGGATTTTGTATTACTTAACGCTATACTATTGACCCTGTCATTGGATTAGCAGATGGGGTTCTCTATCGGCAGACGTTGCGTGTATGGTAGCTACAGATATAAGCTTATATAGCTTTCAAGAAACTTTTTACAAGAGGTTGTTTGACTGTTATTTGCAACACTGGTCGGGACGTATGGGTATCATGCTTTGGGGCAAATAGATTAATATAATTATACATGTATATAGGCTTATATCTGTGAATTATAAATCTACGTAGATATACCAAAACTTGGCAAATTATTCAGGAGGGAATTTTGTGGTATTGAATATACCAAAGCTTGGTATAACAACCGGTTTATCATAAAGACAGTGTTGCACTACTACGTTATTCTAAAACATACTTACGGTGGAAGATGTAAAGATTAATTTTCGTATTAATACGTTTTAAACCTAGAATATGGTAGTTTGTACAAGTTAGATGCGTTATTTGGAAAACATGAGGAATCTGAAAATGAAGACTTTTAAAGAGCTTTAGATTTACAAAAGGTGTTTGTTTATCACAAGCCTGTTCTGTATTCAATATACTAAACATTTACCATTTGACCAAGTAAAATCATTATTTTTTTATCTTTTATTAGTTTTCTCTTTATTTATTTACATTTGCTATACATATACTTCATGACCAACATATTTCTAATATTTAATTTCAGAGTAGAGCAAACTGATCACGTCTGGATATTTCCATAACGATATTTACTAATTGATAGTTTATCTATACATAGTATCTTCTTACTAACAGTATTCTTCTTCTGCAGTCATATCAGATTTTGTTGACCAAATTATAACTTTTGTTGGAGGATGCTGTTAACTCTGTCCAGGACATTCAATTTGTTTTACAATTCAAAGAAGAAATGTTCATTGTAATCAATCTTATAGTCAGGGGAGCCAAAGATCTTGAAACTGAAAGTACATTTTGCCCGGGCTGCCGGCTCTAAAATTTTGGTGACTAATTTCCGTAGGGGAACCATCTGGGCAACAGAAAACCGATGTTGGATGATTTTTAACGATTGCGAAAAAAAAATAGAAATCCAAGATGGCGTCCAAAAGGCCGCCGCCGATTTGACTAACGAACGATTTTTAGCCGTAAACTTTTGATGCGATTTAATGGAACGCAATATATGTCATCTTAAAGAGAATTAAATATATACACGCTGATATCAAAGTTTGTGAGTTTAAGAATTATTTAAGGTGCGAATTTGAGGAAAATCACATTTTATTTGGCATTTTTAACCAAAAAATGAAATATTCGAATATTAATTTCCATCGATATTTCCAGAAACTAAATCATCAATTCAGCCAATTTTTTCTAAAAATTTAACCTAATAACATTGTTAGTCAGATCAAAATTAAAGTTATGTACCTTATCAGAAACAAAAGTTATTCTGTAACGAAGGTCATCAATCAGTCACACCCCCAGAGAAGTTGGTTTACTGCGCACTTTTGATAAAATGTTTTGATCATGCAGGAAAACTCATGACCAAAATCCCTCACTTGGAAAGTAACATTATTCATGCATTATACACTATTAAAACGTCTTAAAAAACTTTGTTTTGACTGTCAGCCGGGACTCGAAAAACGTGCAAATAAACTGTAAAAAGGGACTCGAAATGGGCAAAAAAAATGTAAAAAAATGTCGTGTTTTGGAACTGTTGTGAGATACGAACTGCCAGTCAAAATGACGTTATTTTTTACTGAACATGTTAACAGTGTACGTAGGTGTTAATTTTTAAAATCAATACAATGCTTATTTATATCTGATACAATAAATCAAACCTTTAAAAGCAAATCTAGAATGTATTAAAGGTGATATCAAGTTCTTAAAAATTTAATGCCAAAATGATATACATGAGGTATTGTAGAAGACCCGTTGGAAGGGAATATGTTGCAGCCCTTTATTTTACCATTTTACACTTCATGTACATGTGTGGAAATGTTGGTTAATACATTGTATTTCCATTGATACCTAAACTGCCTAATAAGTAATGAACATAGCATACTTGACATCACAACTATAGAAACCTTCAAATGACGGATGATTAACACATTTCGCTAAAAATTTGCAATTTCTGATTTCAAGCCATACAACGAAGGTTTGAAGGCCTATTCTACCCCAATGGAAGGGGTTGTGTTCAATATATTTTGCCTGTGCGAGATCATGCGTCCTAGAATTTTATTTGATCATTATGTAAGGTATTGACTGAACGATGATGCTAAATAAAAACTTATTTGAATTTGAATTGAAATTAGAAAAATAGTGTGTTGTCTTTCGGTTTGCCACAACCCTTTTCGAGAGGCTATGTAACGTTTGCACGAGGTGATTACACGAATTAACCTATTTACTTTCATTACCACATTGGCTCTGGTAAGTCTTCCTATTGTTGGATACATAATAAACTAAGAGCCAACTCTTGTGGAATTACAAGTTTTGTTTGACCCAATGCTTTAAGATTGTTGATTTAGAAGAAGCCAGGTTTTACTTGTTATACCAAAACACGGACATACTAATAAAATAGGATATAGATCCTCTGTAGAAGATCTCGAGCAAACCCAACAATTAATAATTCCGGGGGGGGGGGGTAAACGGGTATTCTAGCGGGTAATAAACCACCCGCCATTA